>JARFOC010000144.1:50139-66468 GCA_031763485.1 Osmoderma eremita
TAAAGTATTGACTTAATTCAGATGTACAAAATTTATGACGTCATGGGTAAAGAACCATTGGACGAATAGTATATAATAACAAATGTTTTTTTTATGTAACAACGATATACATGATTCGAGATCTAAGCTAAATTTCCATATACCTCCGTATTTTTAATTGTAACCAAAAAATGTCCAGGAATTTTGGGATTGCGTCTTTTTGAAATGCTCCAAGACGGCTATTAAGGCTTTCCTTATTCATCGGTGTGCGTATTCACTGAGTGAGTTTTGTGGTGGCGCACCCAGCAAGGCATGAATTGGTTATTGTCACTGTTTATGTTTTGGACACCATTCTTCTTCCAGCAACACAACCAGAAAGTATATCTCCAAACAATAGGTTGCATGAAATACATTTTGTTCTGTAGAAACCAGCTGTTGATTTCTTTTTTTGATGTTTTTATTAAATATTTTGAGCAGTGTTTTCCCTTAATAAATAGGAAAATTAATAAGAGCTGTTTTAAACATAGTTGGTTCACACGCGAGGTAAAGCGTTCAAGTAGTAATCTTATGAACTTGTTTATACTTCAAAAAACTTTTCCAGTTATGAGTGATATCTATTCCGAAGCAAAAAGAAAACATAAACTATGCTTGCTTGTATTTTTATTATTTGATTTTTGACAATGTGTATGTTGTTATGGAAGCCTATCACAATAAAAAGAAATCCATGAAACTGTCCAATAAACCCCATTTCATCATCAAAGGCATTCGAACCCCTTTACGCTCTGTCAGAGAAGAACGTACACATTTAATTTACCCCCCATACGACAGAGAGCTAGACTCCCTGAATTATTCATTCGCAAGTTTAAACCGGGACAGCAGGGGTTACTACCACGAGGAATGTTTATATTGCGGTTTATGCTTTTCGCCTAAGGTCGAGAGGAGCAGATCGCTACGGACTCGGGTTCGGCACGTTTTTGGGGACTCGAGTGCAAATAGCTGTTAATTGTCAGGGACGCACTACCACCATTTATGTTTGCTAATAGCGGACGCCAGAGTTGGTTATTAATTATGAAACTGGGGGGAAACAGATAGGGGATATACGAAAATTGCCCGTTTCTATTGACAGAGGGAATTAGGGTCGTATTTGAACTCTTTTATGTCGGGCACTTTAGGCGTGTCTATGATATAAAAAAAAACTTATCTATTATTTTATTATTTAAGATACTTACAAGGGAACACCGGCAACTATCAAATTCAGAGTTAAATGAAACTTGGCAGAGTCTAAGAGTACCTTGGTATAAGAACAAAACCATTTTCTGTTTCTGCCCAATCGCCCGATGTCGGGGCACAGCCCCCCTCAAAGATTTGAGTGATTTTTAAATATTAAATATCTCGGAAACAGATTTCTTTTTTTTACAATATAATTTGAAGTATATTCTATTATAGTCCCAAAGATGACGGGAATTATTTGCGTAAAAAAATAATAACGGGGACCGGGTACCACATACCCTTTTTTGAATTTTTTATTTTTTCACAAATAAAGTCGGAATTGTGTAGAAGACACATTAGCAAATTTAGACTTAAAAATAATTATGATAAAAGATATGAGAAAACGATAATGAGATATTACTTATCATTGATTGTGGTTATAAATATATAGACATTTATCTAGAAATTATTTATTATTTTGCTAACATTTCCAAAAAAATATTGTAATATAATCTGGTGGGTATATAGATGTAAATATCGATTAACTAAAAGTACTAGTGATCTGCCACGTACGCCATTATCGTAATGGATATATAAGGTGGCCGCTTCATCTTTTTCGTGCAGTGTAAATTTGCAGTTTAGCATAATGGCTGCGATGAATATAGCTAATGTCTTGAACATGTTACTTGCAAGTTTCAAGTGGCCAACATCGTAATAATTCCTTTGACGCCTGAAGAACTTGAGTTACATCATGCGTTGAAGAATATGATAGTAAGTGCTCAACAAGAGAACATGTTCCCTTTTGAATATGTAACAGGATTGGAGTTTGAACTATTAGAAGAACCACATGAAGCGCAGTTTGTTTAAGATGTAGCAGAAGATGAAGAAGACAATTATGAAAATATTGCATGTATTCCTGAAGAAGGAGGCAGTGTTGTTGACCTATATTACAAAATGAAAGCTGTAGAATACTGGAATAGTGGTAAAACCAAGCGACGATCTGTTGGAATCATTTCAGAAAGGTTGGATCGCTACGGCAGTTATGTAGATGGGAAGAAGGTATTCAAGGAGGTGGCACGCATGCCGATACACTACGGTTTATTACAGAATATGTTCTTAAAAAATTTCTAGAAAACATTGACGATGGAAAAATAATCCATGACATGGACCTTTGAAACTGGGCTTTAGAAGCTAAACAAGGAATTGGACACAACACGTTTAAAGCAGGACATTGGTGGATATGGCACAAGGAAATCAAACCCCATATCACTAGTATCGGCGAAAGCAGCGCCAATGAGAGTGGATTTAATCTAGAAATGCACTCCAGGCGTACTTTGACAGTGAAGGGTCAGAAAGTTGAAAGTGTTGTGCAATCTTTGCACTATACAACACATACTTATACGATTTTACCAGCCATTTCGGCAGATGGACCCTTACTTGCGCTATTATATTTGGTATTAAAGGAATCTACGAATATGTTTGGACCTCCAGTTGCGCAATCATTGTTTAGACCCATAAATGTGTATGTTTCTGGAAGGCTCACTTCAAATTCTGTATCCATGTATCCAACCTGGCTAACAGATGTTTCCTTGCGGAATGCAGGATCAAAAAGTGTTCTCATGGTCGATTCATGGAGTGGACATTGTGTTGCCGAACTTCAGAAATTGGTGCCAAAAGATAAAACTGAAAACATTTTAAATATTCCTAAAAAAACAACGACAATGGTACAACCTCTAGACACGTTTGGTTTTAGGTTGTTGAAAAATTTTATTATCATAATTATTATTAACTGTCTATGTTTGCTAATATAGTTTTCTACATAAAACGGACTTTATTTGTGAAAAAGAAAATGAGGGGTGTGGGGTATCCGGTCCCCGTTATAAATTTTTTCCCGAAAATAATTCGCGTCATCTTTGGGGTTATGTAACATTGTTCGAATTATATTCTACAAAAAAGAAGAAATCTGTTACAGTTTCCGAGAGATTAAAAAAAAATTAAAAATCATTCAAATCTTTGAGGGGGGTTGTACCCCGACTTCGGACGATTGGGCAGAAACAGAAAATGGTTTTGCACTTATAGCAAGGTACTCTTAGACTCTGCCAAGCTTCATTTAAATCTGAATTTGACAGTTGCCGGTGTTCCTTTGTTAGTAAAACTTCTAGCTCAATTGATGTTGAATGTATTCAAGATAATATTGTCATCATTGGTGCTCTGTAAATCGCATTCGTCTGAATACATCTAAATGATGTGTTGTCTCGTCCCTTACAGAACTACAATATTCAAGGTAAAATCATATCCAGGAGAATTATTGTGGAAGATTTTGTTCGATTCTAGTTTAAGTTTATCAAGCCATATTGATTCCATCTGCTCTCAGCTTCTAGAACTGCAGTGATCGATTGTTTCTTGTAAAGTAGACTCGGCCGTTTTACTGTCTCAGGTTAATTTTCTTCCCCCGTTACGTTTGATCCGCTCATCAGATACATTCCCTATACCAACGCAAGAATCAATACTTTACAAAAGGTACATGTACGTCAATTAACGCCAATTAATTATGTTATAACCCCAAAGTTTAGTATTCAATACTTAATGTCATAATCTGTAATTTATATACATAACCTGCATACTATTATATATTTTAGTGTTTTATTAGTGTGGTAAATATTTGTAATGTTGCATATGTACTACGATCAACTCAATTTGATCCTCCAAACGAATTAAATTTGTTGGTTAATAAAGATTATTATTGTTAAAAGAAAAACAATGTATTTTGTTATGAATAATTGAAATTCACATTTGTATTTATGCAACACAATATACAAGTGAGAATGACGAGTTGTCTTTTAAGTTTCGTAAGTAGAAGTAAATTAATAAAATAAAATAATCAACCAAAGTAATAAAGAAGTTACTCAACCTACACAAATAAAAACGTATAACAGAACATATTTAATAAATTTGGTGAATGCCCTGGTTAATTGAAACTTTTCCAGTTTTCAGTTTATATAACTTCATACATGTAAGCATCTTTGATTTTGTATTATAGGCCTTCGGAAAGTGGACGCCACCGGCATTCCCAATCAACCGAACGCACAAACTACATATCCTAGTCAATCGGCTGTCTACGCTGAACCAAAGGGCTGCTCGTGGGGTTACACCAATCGTCTAGTCGCGTGCAACTCCGTTCAGGGCGGGCAGTGGTTTCAAAATACTCGAATTTTTGGAACTCCACAATGTACACAATGTCCAGGAGTTTGTCCTGTGCCGCGCAGTACCAGTCATCCGGGAACTTCGGCCCAGGTCACTAAAAATTGCTTTTCTGGTGGTAAAGCCAACTGATTTTTCTCTTTCAAAATTTCTCAGATTCCACCAGCGGCTGGAAACAGTTCTGGGCGTCGCCAACGGCCGGTCAGTCAACCGATAGGCTTAGTCATTCCAAATGGTGATATATCGATGAGTACGAAACAGATTCCCATGCCCGAGATATCGGAATTCTCGCCGCAGAACACGCAATATGCATCGAGTAGTAGTAAGTTTAAAATCATCTGGCGTGATGACCAAAAATGTAGACGTAATAATTTATATATTTTTGTAGTGGTTGGTATTAAAACATTTTCTTTATTTTATTCTAACATTGTTTGTGTTGTAATATATTTTTAATCGCCCCTTCTTCCTTTTGTAGTTCTAGACGAAGTCGGTACCAAAGAAGAGGAAGAGGCTCAAGGTTCAACTACTTTAAAGACGAGAAGTTTGCCGGCTTGGGTACGTTCCAAGCCTAGGCCTTTATCGACAGAAGATGACTTGAATGATTTGTATGCTAAGGTCAGTTTAACTTGATCATAAATAAAAAGAAATCATAAGAACCAAACTTCCAAATTTACCGCTGGGATAGCGCAGTGAGAGCTCTAGGCTTCTGTGGGGAAGTGGACGGTTCGATATTCCGACGTAGCGATCGATTTTTAGGTCGGTCGCAGCGGGGTGATCGGTATTCTTCAGTGTTGAGGAAATGAAATCAACACTGCTGCCCTCTTATGGCGAGGAGTGGTAGTAACAAGCCATACACTTCACACACACACAAAAGAAACCTAATGTAAAGTAAAACAATAGGCCCAAGGCCGCAGTATCTAGTCTCTGCATTAGGATACAAACAACAACTTCCAAATTTAATCTTCTATTTGAGGTAATTATAATTTAAAATTTTTGGAAAGTACAGAGAAATATTTTCGGGTCTGTGATTGGTTGAAATTTGAGGCAAGTTTACATTGGTAAAAAGTTGACAGCCTTCGCATATGAAATTTATGCTGAATAAAATAAAATATTACTAGAACTAATCCTGAAAATGCCATTATCGGCGCATGGTTTATTATTGCTGGAATCACCATACTAGCAAAAGCAATGAAAGGGGTGGTACAAGCATTAAAGACGGACTCGAGTTTCTGCCTACCAGGCGTCATCAGCGTCGAATGCTAAACCCACTTTCATCGCTAATGCATCGCGAAGACATTGCGAAATGTCCTAGCCACTTGCCTGCGTCACGACATACCCCCATCTAGGGAACACCGGTCAAACACACAAGCCAATGCAATAGAGCCAGTAATGCAGTACACTTCATCTAGCTCGGACAGTGCATGGACTGTCATTCCCGCCAGAAGAACTGCGTATGTTACTAGAACCCTCAAGTGTCAGTTTTATTTATGTCGTGTTGTGGTTTGATTTAGTTGTTCGTGTTCTTGTTAATATTCATACATTTAAATTAAACAGAATCGATAAACCTCCACCATTACCTACCACTAACTTGAAGTCTATACGGCCCTGCGCACCAACAGTTTTCGTGTGATTTTATGAAACAAACGGGAGTACAGTAGTTCCAGCTTTCCATATAAAACCACTGAATGGAATTTAAACCCAACTAACCTGTATTGGTCGCATACAAAAAGTATTTTGCGCAATTTTGGTTTCTTCTGATTTCAAACACACGCTAAAAGGATATCATGAGTTTGTTTTAAAATATTGTATTATCATGCGATCGATATTGTTTTCAGGTAAACTTTAGTAAGAAACGAAAAAATCGAATGCGAAACGACGAAGCTGCAATTATAGCGCTCAGCAAATCCAGAAGCCAATTCCTGCACAAGGACACCGATTCGCTGGTGGATAATGAGGCGGTCATAGTTTACGATGAACGCACTGCATTATAAATGAGTATTAGAACTTTATAAAAAAAAATAAGAGAAAGAAAATACGTTGAATCTCCTGTACATTATTATCAGATATTAAGAGATATTAATATAAGCACACATGACTTAAGTAATAACTATAAATATATTTTGGATATGTTTTTTATTATATCGTAATGTAAAACATATCGATTATACAATGAAAGAAAGACTTGAGAAATCGGCGACAAATAATACTAATGTAAATTATTATTAGATTATAAAAAAAACGATTTTTAGGTATATGTATACATCATTATACTGGATGTAAGTAAGTACTTACACAGAGTTTTTGGATGTTATTTTTGTAGTTGATCAAATTCAATTTGAGAGAATGAATGAGACATTTGAATATCTTGAATCCTAAATACGTTGAAAATTTATATTGATCGAATTTTATAATAAAAAATGATTTTTAATAAAAATAAAGTTTTTGATATAAAAAAAAACTATTTGTGCCTAATGTTTTTGAGTACAGCACATAGACAAGTATAATACTATTAGAAAGCGTTTAGACCTTTGCGCATCCGCAAATCTTTGGACTGTATAGGGGCCACCATTTTGATGAGTGATCTGTCAAACAAACGGTTTTTAGTTTGTCTTTAGTGGATTGTTGAAGTTATATTTATTGTTTAAGTTTGTCGATCGTGTTTTATTTTGAAGATTATTCTGTTTATACCTATTTTGTATTGTTACTGTACGTTTGTTTTTACTTTTAAATAATAAAGAATCACTTACTAAAACATTTACTTCAAAAAACACCTATGCAAAATATTTATAAACAGAATAATATTAAAAATAAAACATGATGGACAAACTCATACAATAAATATAACCTCAACAATTCACTAAGGACCATCTAAAAACATTCAGTTTGACAGATCACCCATCAAAATGGCGCCCCTATGCTATCCGAAGATCGCACATATTTAAGTTCATTCTATATATTATACTTGTCTATGGTACAGCACCCTGAAATATATATATGTTACCTGTCTATGAATCTCTTGGGCGTGCTTGAAAATGTAATGATCCCCAGCTTGCTTTTGGCTTAAAAGAGGGTTAATATCAATAATTAAAGAATGAATTAGATCACCATATAAAATAGAATTTCTTAAATGCGCTATTTCTGTATATTTATTCTGTGATAATTTTTTAATTTGTGTATTGAACTTGTACATATTAGGGCGATCGAATATGAGCCAGCCTTTATTAGCTGAGCGATATTGCTACTAATTACTATAACTAGGCCTACTATATTCGTTTAGTACTTGTCAATATCATGAAGATCATCGCTAAGATCAAATTTAATATCTTATATTAATTGTAAGTATTATTCGGCGATTTTAAGTTGAAAATGTACAAATGAATACCCCCGACACATGCTCTCTAGACGATGTGCTGCTTATCCCTATACGCAGGTGGTTCAAGCAGCTATTGGGATGTGGTGGGGGATAAAAATCTAAAACCGCTCGATAACAATTACGATATAGCGAACATTGTACTTATACAAAATTTTAAATCAAAAGAAAAGATGAACGAGTATTACATTTTGTATGTATATATTTTCAAAAATGAAAAGACTGTCTAATAGTAGAGAAATTTTTAGGAAAATAATGAGATTACAAACGATACCCAAATCAAATTCTAGTAGTTAGAAATTTTAAATAGAATAAATTTTTTATAGTCCTAAAATTAACTTTGTTACTAATTAATTTGTTATGTACCGCAACACGTTAAATATTTTTTTATTAATTTTAATATATAAATATGTATTTACAGAATGAACAGAACCATATTTGTTATTATAAATTTTTTTAAAGATTGTATTATTCTTGATATTTAAATTTTAGCATTAATTTGCACAATTTTGTTATGACATATTTAGAATGCCATAAAGTTCTGAGGAATTATTTTTTGTATATCTTGTCTCTTGCAATGAAATTGAAATTGTGTTTATATAAAGGATATTATTGAGTAATAGCATAAATAAATTGTAAACTGTGTGTCTATTAAGGGAAATAAATGCACTCTTTTGATTACAACAAATCATTTGCTACAAAAACATCAAATAAAAATAATATATTTATTTTTATTTAAGAAATGTACATCGTAGTACATGTAACAATAAAAATAGGTTACCGAGGAATTGTACAAATTTACACTTGCAGTTTTTGTAGTTCATTCAATAAATCAGATTCCCCTTGGATTTTAGTTAGTTGATTTGTTTCTAACTTTTTTCCTTGGGCTTGTTGACCTTTTAATTTTTCGATAGCATCCAATTTCTATAAATCGCAATATGATAAAGGCAAAACGAAAAGAATTTTGAAAGAATATACCTTCTTCAGATTACCAATTTTCTTATCCTTTTCTGCATCGCCAGTTAGAGTAACTTTAACAGTAGATACTACGGGAGTGGGATCTGCATCATCTTCACCTCCCTCAGCTTTACGAGCCTTCTTGGCCTCACGTTTCTTCCTTTGTTTTAAAGCAGCTTTCGAAGGTGCACTTTCATCTGTAAAATTGTAACTACGTAACTACGTTTAACAATAAAATTGCTCATAGATTACTCGGCTTATGTGGTCCTTCTTCATCATCGTGCAATTTAAAATTAACAGATCTATTTCTAGCGGACGGTGGTCTATAAACTTGTTTCGAAGCTTGCGGTTGACTAGAAACTATACCCTCTACTTTCTCCGCGCTTATAACCGGATCCTTGAAAACACCTTTTGGGACACGTTTCCAACAAATTTCGTATAATTCCTCTTTTGTTTCAGCTGATTTTTCGAATTGTAACACACCCGAATAATGCCATATTTTGTATCCGTTTCCGATGCGAAGTCTTGGAGCTGTCGTTGCTGTTAAGAAATGCGTGCCTTGTGGTGACCATTCTAGGTAAGTTGTATCAGGTGCATCACAATTTGCTATCAGTTTTCTGTTGGCGACATCCCAAATTTCAATTTGCCCTCGGAGATTGCCAAAACCGCCTATAAGCAACATATTTCCTTGCGGATTGAAATAGAGAGAATTCCTAGATCCTGTTCCAAGTTCGAATATGGGTTCGCATTTTAAATTGAATAAAGTTGCTTTAGCCGGCGTGAATCCGTAGACCACACAAAATTCTTGATTCTTTGGAGACCAAGCTACATTGTAGATGGGACCGTCTTTGCCTGATTAAAGAATTTTTTTTATTAAGATGAAAAGGCAAAATTAAAAAAAAATTACTCATAGTTACAAGTGAGGTATATCCATTTGTACCAACAAAATGTAGTCCTTGTTTACCATAATAGGAAGCCCCAGTTTTATCAACTTCAGTCAGAGTTAATAGAAGGGCATTATTTCCTTTTGAATTCCAATAATATTCAACTTTGTCCGCTTGAAAGAAGCTCTTATTAGCTACGACTTGCTGATTATCAAAATTAGGATATTTAAATAATCTGCAAGTAGGAAAATAAACTTCAATATCAGCACCTTTACACTTGTTAAGAAAAAAATATATTTACTTGCCAAATGAAGGTTGACCTGGCCCGCCAGACGAATAACAGAGAACAAAATATGTACCAATCATAGGTGATAACGAGTAAGTCGCAACCTTACAGCAATTAACTCTACAAACGACCCTTTCGAAGTTGCAGTTTTCATAAAATACAATATCTGTGTTTACTGTCCTTGAAAATAATATTTCATCTGCACTCCACTGTGGTTCCCTAAAATATGTAGATCCTCTAGATACATATACAGAGAGAGCAAAAATGATTGTCATGTCTGAAGTTTGCAGCAACATTGCCTTCCATTGTTTTACCTGTTATATATAGATATATTTATTTGTCTTTTTCATATTCATTTACTGCAACTTCAGACATGACAATCATTTTTGCTCTCTTGGTATACACATAGTATAAAACTCATCTAAGCTACAAAATCACTTACCAATTCAATTGTTTTTTATGTACGAAACCTTTCACGAGACTTCCATCTTCGGTTTTAAATATATTTAGATTTGGTGAACCTTGGGAATCTTTGTTTGTTGTGAAAGTCTCCCACGTCATAAGATAGGTTCCTTTGGGAGAAAAAGCAAGGTGATAAACTTTCGTACCCTCTATAACGGCAACATCTTTCCATAAATCTGTTCGTATTACTTTTACTCTAAGAAAAAGTAATATAAGTCATTTAGAACAAATAACCAAAGATCATTAGCATACGTTACTCCGTTAATATACGCAAAGTATTCCCCATCTGGGCTAAATAACATAGCCCTACACGATTTACTTTGCACTGGATCGAATGCGTCAATACCATCAAAAGTTGGGGGACCTGAGCTTATGTGTATTCCATTCGAGCTACGAACTACACAAAAAATATTATTGCCTCTCAAAATAAGGTTTATTATTAAAAGTTATAATTTTAACTCACCCGCGATTGGAATAGACGTTGCCATGTTGAGGTTATGCGGTGACGGCACGTGTCAAAAATTCATTTTTAACTGCACCGGAAATTAAAATATTCAAACAATGGAATAAATAAGGATTATTATAAATATACAATTTAAAATAAGAAGATAATTTAATATCATAAATACGGAAATAAATACCTTCTGAACCGCACTATCACTATTTAATTGATAGGAATACGAATGAACATCGTACCAATCTAAATTGCCCGTCATTGAGTTGCCACCATTTTCAACCGGAGAAAATAATTCCCAAATGTTGCCAAGAATTGATATGGCCTTCGACTGGCCATCGAGGAAAAAGATGGATGGATGAGACACACTAAGATGTGCTCTTACATAATACACTTATAATTTCATGTACATTTTATTTAAGAAAGAAACATAAATTCATATAGATTTCACATAAGAAGAAGCTATGTACACTAATAAAGCATAAGAACCTTTGGGCGGGCCACTCGAATTGTAAATATATCCTCCGTAGCTTTTCTCTTTTACGGTTATAATATTCGTTATTTTGTATGTCAGTTGGCAGGTTGGCACAGTTGGTTAGTGTAACAACCTTAACAAGTGCGTTAATTGTTAAGAAGAGTGTAAATTATTAATATAAACCAGATATTGTAATTTAAGAAACATGGTCTGTTCACACATTCGTGTGTTTAACATTTTAAAATAAGAGTTCGCAAAGTTTTCTTTAAAGGAGTTGTGTATTCTAAGAAATGTCTGAACAAACTCAACATTATCAACCAGAATCGAACGAAGGGGCATCGACCAGCACAGAAACAGTTCAAAATGTACAGCTGCAAGCAAGTAACACTCCTAAACCAGAGCAAGCATCCAATCAAACAAATTTGCAGAGGATTCAGCAACGGAAGCAGGCCGTCTTGAGCTTCCCATATGTAAAGAAGCTGCTGAAACTAGCGATATACTCCAAATGTCAGGTAAGAAAGGCTGGCAGGTCACTTGGGGCCACTATAATTTCTTTAACATAAAACTTGATCAGAGACAATTGCCACAGTGAGGTAAATATCAAAATTTACTCAAGGGATAGAATATTCTATTTTTATTTTTCTATATTTGAATTTAATCTTACTCTCTTATAACAACAGGCTGAAGGGTGTGATTGTAAAGGCTGGAAAAAGGTCGAGAACGCACAACAAAATCCTACTTTCAATGATCCATGTAGATGTGAACATACTTTGGGTATATAAATTAGCATATTTGTAATCGAGGAATAGTTAATTTAATATTTTAGAGGTTCACATTTCGCATTTACGTAGTAAAAGTGAGCAGGAGCTTAAGAAATTGTTGGGAATGATGGTCGATGTTGAAAATATGTACACAGCAATGATCAGAGAGGAAAATGAGGGCACAAAGAAAATTTATAGCTATTTACATCAGGTGTGTTAGCAATTAAATGAATAACTTGTTGATAATTATATTTATCAATTATATTACAGTTGTTACGAAAATGTATTTTGACTTGTGAAACGCCAGTCGTCGAGGGTCCTCTGAAACAACCGCCATTCGAGAAGCCCTCGATATATAGAGCTGTACTTAATTTAGTTGCATACAAATTCTCCCATTTGTCACAATTGGAGTCGAAAACTATGCACGAACTTGCAATGATTTTCTTACATTGTTTAAACACGTGGGAATTTCCACCTCCTAGCAGTCATAAGCAAGTGGTTAGTCAGGAGGAAGCTACAGTGTATAAAATCGCTTATACGAGGTGCTTGTTGTATCATAGTGTGAAAATTTGCACTACATGTGAATATTTTCGTTTTATTATTGTAGGTGGTTGGTATTTTGTCATGTCCCGGTATTTTGTGATTCCTTGAAACATTATGATACTACTGTTGTTTTTGGGAGAACATTATTAAGGGCCGTGTTTAAATATTTGAAAAAGCAAATAATGGATCAATTTAATCAAGAAAGGGATCGTATGCCTTTGGAGCGGAGAGTAAGTGATTAAGAAATATTCTGCAAAATGATTAGTGTTACTATGATATTTCAATATCAGTGATAATTTAAATCCTTTTTACTATTTTTATATCTGTATTTTATCGAAATATCGAAGTGAGGCTGTTTAGTAAAGATGTCACAATTTCTGTGTTCCTCTGGAGCTGTTGCTATTGTTGCACTCACCGTGTAACAGAAAATAATTCTTCTAAAATATTATTTTATCATGTTTCGTAACTATTTATTTAGGATAAGTTTAAGATTTGTTTTCCTTTAGGTTTTAGTCAACATCAAAAATGCCGACAGTACGAATACGTCATCACTTTAACTGCCTCTAGTAATAAAAACTGCCCCTAGTAACAAACCCTTTTTGTTGGGTGCATACAGAAGATATGCATTTGAATTGTTTATTCGAATTTTAAATTATATTAAATCTCTCTCTTATTAAATATAGTGTTGTCAGATATCTTTTTAATCCCTATTACATTGCAAATTCTCTGAACGAGTGAATACGTAATTAGCCCGTCATTTAAATACAGTAAACTTTGTTTTCCTATAATATTTTTGAATGAATATTTGTTGAGTTGTGATTGGTTGAACAATTCGCTAGTCCAGGCAATTTTGCAACTCTTCTTCGGGAGAGAATTCTTTTGGGAGTTCGTTTCGCCCACTCGCGACACAACTGACTTCGTCCGATCAGGACGCGACAGCGGTTTTGTTCTCAACCGATCAGGACATTAGTTGAGTTCCTTTCCGTCCGCCCAGGCACCCAATCTTCGTTTTTGTCCACCCGCGACAAGACAACATCTCGTCTTCGTCTGTCTAGACAAGACCCGGAACTTACCTCTCCGTCCTTTCGAAACAGAAAAAAACCGTTCGTCTAAGTCCGATTACGACAAGACAGTATAGTTTTTTTTTGTTATAAGTACCATGTGTTACGTGTTACCTACACTGCTTCGAAGCAAGTCAGAAACCCCTAAGTCGCCCATCCAAGACTCACGTACTTACACGTTTTTTGAACAAATATACTTTTTTAAGAGACACTTCTGTTGTTTTACTTTATTTAGTTACCAGATTCCTCAACCTTTGTTTACAAATTGTTTGTATTTTATTATTTCACACACAAGTAATACTAATTCAAATCTAAATTATTAAAGCAAGTTTTTTTCAATCATCTCATTTTTTTTTATTTTTTCGCCTAAACAACCATCATTCCACCCACCAATAATTTACAATAATTGCCGCCCAACTACCGGGGCTAACTTTTCTTAATTTTGATTAAGTAATAATCATTGTAATAATTCGCGCCCAACATTTGTAATACTATTAGAACCACATTTTCTGCTATTTTGAGCTTCTGTATATTGATTTGTATTAAATTCCTTTGATTTCGTGTTAATATCTTATTATGTATTGTTTGTTCTTCCTATATATCTTTTGTATTGTTCTTATTATTTTCTTGTTTACTTTATTGTTTTCCAATCTTTTACATAATTTATTTAATTATTGATTTATTAGGTCATGCTGCTAACACATTTCCCAGTGTTCTTACGGCAACTCGACGAAGAAATTCATTTACCCAATTCTCCTATATGGAATCCAGACTTTAAACCAGCACCTTCAGCACATCTACAATCACTTTCAGATACTTCAAGAGCCGCTAAAAGTATATCTATTAGAATCAGTTTTCCTATACGGTTTAATCACAATATATTTTGTAATTTAGGACTAAGTACTCCCGTAAAGAAAGGTGAATTTGAAAAAGTTAGCGTCACTCCCAACGAAAAGGAAGGATACACCACTATAACTCTAAGCGCCGGCACAAAATTGAAAGAAACGGAGGCCGGTGCTAGAGAAGTTAAACGGAGGAGGTTAGCACCGGATGAACAATTCGAAGATTTAAGCAAAGAAACAATTGCGGAGATTATTGCAACCATAAACGATCCCAAATACATGACTGGTCCGGATATGGTGTTTTCGGATAACGCCCCGCCGTGCGAGAAAGAACCTAAACTCGAAGAGAAGCAGGGTATAATCGAATTGCATGTTGTCGGGAACAGTTTAACAGAACCCGTCTCTAAACAAACGATGTTATGGTTAATCGGTTTGCAAAAAGTATTTTCATTCCATTTGAAGAGGATACCCAGGGAATATATTACACAATTACTGTTCGATCCGTAAGGAATAAAAATAGTTTTAATTTTTAATCCGAATCCATCAAATATATCTTTAGGAAACATCGTACTTTAGCCTTGATACGGAACAATATTCCGATCGGTGGAATGTGTTTCCGTGCATTCCCAACACAGGGTTTCACAGAAATTGTGTTTCTTGTGATCACTTCTGATGAGCAAATAAAAGGATACGGCACTCATTTGATGAATCACCTAAAAGACTATCACGTCCGCAAGAATATATTGCATTTCGTAACATACGCGGACAATTTTGCCACTGGTACGAAATAAGTTTTTATTAGCTGGTAAAAAAAAATTATTTATCGAAAATGTTTTTAGGATACTTCGAAAAACAAGGATTCTCGAAAGACATACGAATTCCTCGTAGCATTTACCAGGGATATATAAAGGACTACGAAAGTGCAACGTTGATGCATTGCGAACTTAACCCGAGGATAATCTATACTGAATTCGCTTCTGTAATACGCAGGCAGAAAGAGATTGTGAAGCAATTGATATACCAGCAACAAAGGCAATTGTCTAAAGTGCATCCCGGATTACCATTTTTCAAAGAAGGTAATTAAATAAAAACAGAATTGTGTTTGTGATGTATTAACTTTTATTTTTAGTGAATCCGATACCGATAGAGTCTATACCTGGCATTCATGAAACTGGATGGAGGCCGGCACCTCGCACTACACGAGGGGGACAATTAGAAGAATCGCAAGATGTAGATGTTCTTGCAGGGATGTTAAAGACTGTTTTAATGACTGTGAGTATTTCTTTGCGTACCAAATTTTTGCGCTTTTATCATTCATTGGTCAAAGCAATTATAAAGTCTTCAAAGCTTTCTCTGGAAATGTAATATTTGTACCTTTGCAATTTATTGTCTTTGGAACTCGGTGTATTTCCAATGCTTTTAAATAAAGCATGTAACGGTAGTACCAATTCATATGGAAAAACACCGCGCGTAACATGAAATTGCTCCGACAATGGACAAAAAACTAGCATCCATTAAGTTATTTATTGATTTTACAAAAAAAACTTTCGATTCTGTAACACTTCGATTGGTTCAAGTCCTTTCTCTATAACATAATTCATTTCCCAATATTGAATGAAGTTACTTCCCTCAAGTCGTCCATGACCATGGGTGTCCCTCAAGGATTAATGTTCGGTCCAATACTATTTAAACACACTGTTCGGATTATTCCTCCCGCACAAGTATTAATTAATTCGGGACGACACGTGTTTCGGGAATGCGTGGATTTCCATTCTCAAGTCCGGCACCGAATGTCTTTCGAAGATCGCTCAAACCAGAACACACGCACTACCTTTCCCTCTCCCT
>JARFOC010000144.1:66568-89956 GCA_031763485.1 Osmoderma eremita
GCTCGAAAATCGTAGAAGTACATGTTGGAAACAGTAACGTATATAGACTGATATGGTGATAGCGGTATCCATGTAATGTATATGATCTAAGACCACGATCCATCATTGTAACGGAAAATGCTCCTTATCTGTAAGTCAAGACAGATACAATTCCTAATAATTCGGGGAGAAAGGCCGCAATAATTAAATGGCTTACATCAAAAGGAATTGTACCCGACCACAGCTCATTGAAACTTGAACTTGATATAGCGAAAAAATATGACAATCCAGTTATGTTATAGATCAAATGGTGTTCAAATGTATCGTCACATTACTTGTTTCCTATGTATGTAGAAAACATAGTAATTTTGGGCATTCCTAATCTTATTAGCTCAGAACCTTTCACTGGAAGAAAATATTTACTAATCAAAAGATAATTATAAAAAGCGCTTGCCTTCAGTTTTTACATGGTTTCTACCAAGCGTCTGTAGTCTCTGGAAATAATTACGTACAAGCAACAAGCACATTAAAAACCAACTGTGTAAAAGGTTGGTTAGTTGCTTACGATTCAGCGTCAAAAGCGAAAAATTTACTATAGGTCCGAATGTATCCAAAAATAAAAAAGCGAGTAAATTTTTTGGTACTTGCCGGCACTGCCAATCAGCTTCGTACGTGGGCGTACCCTTGCGCATGTTAATATCAATGCGTGTACTCTGGACAACGTCGCAGGTATTCAAATGAGTGTGTAGTTGCCTAATTGTGTACAACTTTGCTTTACTGTGCTTTCTTAGATGTCCAACACTCAATTGCACATGCGGTATTTTTTAAATTAATATATCTCAAAAACTGCTAATTAACAACAATTCTTTTAACAACTACTAGCAATGATATCACATACTATTCTCAGGCGCTTTTATACCTCAAAAACACCAAGGCTACGTCCTAAATTTCCTATAACTCCGGCCTCTTCTAAAACTTCACGTGTTGCTGTAACGCTGGGTTCCTCTTCAGGTTCAACACCACCCCCAGGAACGATCCATTTTTCAGGCTTTCGAGATGATGTGACCAATAAAACCTACACAGTAATTACACTATATTATACATAATTGACTTACGAACAAAAAAACATTTTATAAACATTCTGCTAGGTAACAATATTCTTCGTAGCTCCAGTATGAATAATTGAATAAAGTGATTATATATACAGAACTAACCCAAGCAGCAAAATTCAAAATTGCCGCAATTATTTTTAGTAACTTCAACTTAAAGCATGAAATTACCTACAATTTTGTATTACATCAATGGGTATTTTAATATCTTTGTTGAAGTTACTAAAAATAATTGCGGCAAATTTGAATTTTGCTGCTTGGGAAGAGTTCCCATCTTTACACTGTACAAGAAAGTTTAGGGAAATATTACCATACTTTTACAATGCATGCACTACTATAAAAGAACATAAAATTACAGGTTTTAATTGTGGCTATCAATAGGTAAAAGGAAGTACATACGCTTTTAAAATTTAATATTATTGTTTCTTGAAAATATACGTCAAGCATTGACATGCAAAATATATTAAAAATATTGACCGTGATAAAAAATATATTGCAATCCTTTTCCAACCATTAAAGCTTAACGTGATTAAGCGGTTTATATACGGTGTGTATAAATTGCGCAAAAGCGACACGCGGCGACACTTTTCGTGTGGTTCTGAATCGAAAATCTTGATGCTGTAACATACTTCGTATGTTTTCAGGAACCACTTTTAAAACATACATTTGGCAACACTGTATTGGACACACTGCACATTTCTGAATTTCATATCTTCGAAAATATTTTAGTAGTATCAGATTTTTACGTTTTAAATTCTACACATTATACGAGATGTGATTTGCTCTTGAAATTATTTATTGTCAAAATAATACACATTGAAAAATGTTAAATTACAGTGTATTTTATAAAGGGTTTGATTCATTTTTTGATATTTATCTGATAGTAAATCACCGACAGTATTACCTACGTAATTGTTTGAATTGAATTCCGTCTCTTTCTAAGCATAGTACATCCGTACTACTCGCTCGAGCCTTTCTGGTGTAATTTATAATACCGCAGCGTTAATTCAGTCCCTAACTATATCAGCGTCTTGAGGAGTCATTGAATAAACTTTCTCCTTAACGAAACCCCAAACAAAAAGTTCAAAAGCATTGAGATTGGGAGACCTCCATTTGTTTGGGAAGTATTCATCCAACCACTCTCTTACATTACAAACAAAGTGAGCAGGAGCTCCATCATGCGTGTAAATCATGTTATGGCAACGGCATCTCGTCAATAACTTGTTCTTATATATCAAGGTGCCCATTGGCTTTAGTAGATAAATTGACCCAACGACCCGACCCTGGAATTTATTATGCCCAGCCAAACGTTAACGGAAAACTTTCTTTATATAATGTTGAAGCCTGTCGGGTGTTAACGGAGGTATTATTTTGTACTGCGCTTACAATTTGCTCTTCTATATGTATTGTACACCTTGTCTTGGGCGACCAGCATTAGCATTTCTTGTATTAAAGGAACCAGTTTCACGAAGACGTTCATCCAACCTTCGAAACACATTTCTCATTCTGCCATATTACACCATGTACTATGAGGTGATCTTAAAATGTTTCACCTAACAAGCGCTTTCATTCTCGCAGAGACTCAACGATGCCCTGATGCGAAAGAAAAACCGCTCGTTAGGTGGAGCATTTTAAGATCTCACTATACAATGAATGTAAAATCCATTGTGAGTGAACAAAATAATAACAAGAGAACCTTCAAACATAGAAACACAAGAACTAATCAATGAGATACAAATAATCACGACAAAAGCAGAGGTTATACAAAATTATAACAGGAAACTCGAATTACGTAAATGTGAAAATTTGGTAGTAATGTTTTTGATTGAACTTTGATAGAATATAAACTTATTATTCTACGTTACCAAATGTATTTTTACGTACGTTAATGACGATATGTTAAAAACAATCTTTGAAGTCAAAAAGAAAATGTTTACCAAAAAATAGTATTGAAATTTCTTCTTTATTCTAAATTCCAGCTATCTCTATCAACAGATATCGAACAATAACGCTCACTTGTTGATTAAAAGTCCGAAGTTCGAGATCCTTGTGAAGACGTATTAGCATTGTACAATACTTTGATGTCGAGATTTTGGATTTACAATTTAACAAAAGGTAACGCCACGTATAACTTTTGTGCCAATTTATAGACACTACCTATCCATATATAAAAGCTGGCAGTATCTCTTCCATCTTATACTTTAGAGAATATTATGTTATTATTAGTACTGACCATGATAGTTTCACAATTTTATTAAAAGATATAATAATTGTAGCTATTAATATAATGTTCCTGTTGAACCAAAAGTTAAAACTTTGATAAAATTCTATGGTACTATGCTTCACATATTGCAGGGAAAAGGATCTTTATAGAAATCAAAGCACTAAAACATAATAATCATTTACATTCTAGTTTTTACACATAAAATAAGATAATAAAAACTAAATTATAATTTTTATGCTAGAATAATTCGATCCTACAAAAATAACAACTGCAACTTAACTGTACTAATATAAGTGGATATGTCAGAAAGTTTACACAGGTCATTAGATAATTTTTGAACTACAACGTCTACGCATGACTACACTATGCCACAACCAGTCTACTAGCTTCACATGTTGCAGTGAAAAGGATCTTTATAGAAATCAAAACACTATAACATATTAATAACCATTTGCATTCTAGTTTTTACACATAAAATATGATAATAAAAAATAAATTTTACTTCTAGAATAAATCGATCCTATAAAAATAACTGTAACTGCACTAATGTAAGTAGATAGTCAGAAAGTTTACACAGGTCATTCGATAATTTTTTAACTTATAAAAGTATTGTCAAGCATGTCAATCAATCTTATATGTAGAAGTGGTTTTCGACTACATTTACACTAAAACCTTTAGTATCTTTTTAATAAATTAGGTACTGTAATAAAGTAAATACCATACATAACTTTGCATAAAAAAGCTAAAAACAATTGCAAATTGCAACACCAATATCATTTAAAACCCATCTGCTGAATATAAGCATGTCAAGGGAGTCTGGTGGTGTCTATTTACAATAAACACTTACTACAAAATTTATGTGTTTAGTAATGTTGTTCCTAAAATAATGTAACTGACACATCATTAGACTGGATTGCATAGCAATTCGTCCCATTGTCCAACACTGATGAGTGTCCAGTAACAGGATATGAATATAAACTTTTTGGTTTTAATCATCAGTTAATTGAATCGCATTTTATGCCGACATGGTTGTTATTTACTTATGAAATTAATACAGTCTAGTAGTGAAATAAAAGCAAATACGGTTAATTATACTGCTCATCTGAAATCTAATGATAAAATAATATTTTGACAAAATTATTGACTGCCATATATTTCTACTAACTAGCAGAACCTCTTTTTCTTTTTTAATAAACCATCGTTTTCAAATATAGGATTTTATGGGTAAGTACAACTACTGATAAAAAATACAAAAAACACATTTATAATATATAAACAGCCACTGTTTAGTGTAATAGCGTAGTTATGTTTGCTAATTAATACCGTGCATATGGTATAATAAAGCTACCTTACCTCAGTTTCAGCATCGGAACGAACACAAATACAAGCAGCACGCCGCCGAAAGCCTTCGTCGTCATAGATACGGATGGAATTTGGCTTTTCTTTAACCATCGTGGGTATTCAAAGTAAATCAGGATCCAACAACTAATGCAAATAATATATATAACACAAATCAACTCAGACGTGAACGACTTATTGGACAGCCATTGCCGCTAAAATTATTTTATCACACTTTTTCTACATAACGATTTATCCATTTTAACCTGAGCATAGAAACATCTACACATATACTTTTACACAACAATTAATACACTTTGATTGAAAAATACAAGTTTCTTAGCTATAAGCTAGCTGTATGTAGAAAACTTAAGGCCCATGTTGAGCAGGTTTTACTTTTCTGTTCAACAGTCACTATTTTATATCCGATTCGCGTAGTGAAGTAAACTATACCGCAGCCAGCTGTCACCTACGGCCACAAAGAAAGCAAATAGCTGTCAAATGAGAAACATTGTTACCAATGTAAAAAGATATGGTGATAAATAATTCCTGCGAGTTATTACAAAGTTGGTAAGTTGAATCTGGTTGAATTCGTATGTCAAGTTAAAATGTGGAAAGAAACGATTTAACAACAAATTGTATAAATATATTTATTTATATACACATTATTAAGGTTTATCGGGTAAAATAAATCCCATAATCATCCATATAACTATTACATAATTTGAATATCCATGGAAGTGAATTCCAAATAAGTACTCTTTTTCTTTACCGCCAATATCAAATATTTGTGACGCTTTTATGACATCCAGTAAAGCCCTAATATTTGTATAAGGTAAGTTTATAACTAAACCATATATCTGAAAGAAAATTACTAGTAGTTGATTAATGTTAAATATAAATAACATCTTCACCCTACCGATTGAACATGTTCTATTCCTTTGAAATGAGATATATCAAATCTGTTGCATGTGTAATTATGTTCTATGTTTGTTATGTAAATCTTCAATTGATTTGATATATAATGGTTCCAAGTTGTTTTTTCAGTTCTTCTATATTTCAATATTTTCTTCCGTAACTTCTTTTCTGTCTGGAATTGAAGGTCTTGTAGAATATTAACTGCACAATTATAATAATTTAGGTTGTTTTGCATTGAATTTGTAGGTGCTGGTATTTGATTTGTAAATACGCAATGCCAATCTGATCTTCTTGTAAAATCAAACTGTAATAAAGGAATATCATGTGTTCGCTGAATATTTGCCCATATCTGAAATAAATGAGTACTGTGAAATATATACTTATGCATCAGATATGTATACAGTATACATTTGTTCCATTAATTACACAAAAGACTCTCTGTACTGGACAGAGGGGATCTGTAATATTGTACTTGAGAGCGGAACTAGAATCATATATGTAATGAATTGGGATATTGTTATTGTCATATTCTCTTATCAGAACATATGCTGTTGCACCACATGGGATTCCATACCCTAATAGCAACCAAGCTTCCATATTCAATGCCAAAAGGAAACAAGTAAGTGCTATGCTATGGTCAGTTACTGAACCAGCCATTAAGCTTAACATTTGCTGTAATAAAAGAAAAACTTTGAAGATAATTCAATCTATTATGTATTATTAATTATATTGTGTTATTTAAAGTTGTAATTTATATTAACCTTCGTGGTAAGCCATATATTGTCATACAATTTGTTGCATTCAGTAAATGGTATTAAAGAAACAAAGCGTGCACATTGTTCAGGAGTAACATCAAAATCAGAATTCATCTGTGGGGGTTCCAATGGTCGTATAAATCTTGTTAAACAAACTGTTCTTCCTGTCGAATCTACAGCAAGAACTGAAAAATTATTTTGGGTGCAACTTTCATTGAAATCACCAATCCATTTATTGAGATAATCCTGAAGATAAGGTGGCTCATTGCATCGAAGTTCTTTCTGAAAACATTATTCAAAGAAAAGCCCATATCAATATGTTTCATGTAGTTCACCATATTGAGAGATAATTTTGGAAATGCTGGTTCAATTTTAAGTTTTAAGTTTAAGTGAATAAGATTTTGCTCGAAATTTAAAAATACTGGCGACCTCAATAAGAAGAATCCTTCCATCTAAAATTTTAGAATGTGTATCATATTAATAGTATGTTTAATATATACATACTTCGCCATTCTGAGCGACTGCTGATAAAGGAATTTTAATGAACCCTAGCCAATTGCACCCTACTTTCTGTTGATTGTTATCTATTATATTTGCGTATAAATTCACCATAATGGACCCGTTTAATGCAGTAGGACTCATATAATCAATATTAGTTGCTCTAAAATAAATGTACATGAAACGAGAAAATTAGATTGAACTACAAAATGCAACCTTAGTGGAAAAATCATACTCTCATCCCAAACTGGATTTAAACCTTCTTTAGTTACTGTTTTCAATTCCATATCATCATAACTGACAGCTACGTAAATATGTTGCGGTTGTACATTTGTAATTTCAAAATTTTGGGATAAACGTTTTTTTGCCGATTTTTTGAAATTGATTTTGTTGGGTATGTTTACAGCAGATACAACGTTAACGAACAATTTGCTAGAGGTATTTTGCATCGATTCATTAACATCATGCTTCCTTGTTCCCAACTGCGGTAAAGGTTTGCTAATATCGGGTCTCAACTTAAACCAATTAAAAAAATTCATCAGCAAAACTTTTATGTAATTTCTAAAATTTCAAAATTTTTAGATCTAAAGATGTATTCTTTTTATAATATACCTACTGAAAATATAACAATAACCTTTCATTAACAACATCTTCGTATGTTACATTATTTGTGATATTTTTACATTGCTGGAATATCTTAATATGTAGCTGGTTCAAATACTTCTGTCCTTTAGATGTTCTTATATCTATAATTTCCCGTTCGTCAAAATCATACATCGTCTGTGCTTCTCGATTTCTTTTGTGGTGAGCGGATAAAATATTCATTGGTATTTCCTTCAGTCTGTTTGGTACTATCATACCAACAAATTCTGGTTCATTATTATTTCGCAAATGTAACATTTGAAATCGTACATTGTTTTCTATGGTAGCTGTATCGTAGAATGTTAATCTGTGTAATTCTGGATTACATCTGAAATTTAAAATTCCTGGTTTATATACATTTATACATATATACATGCATTTAACAGCTAGGAAACTACCTAAAATATTTCGCAGATAACTCTTCGGTGTTCGACCGCTGTTTCTTATATGTATTAATATATTCAAACAATTCAGTATTGTTAGGATTTTGTGGATCGATTTCTGTCTGGTTAATCCATTGCCCAAGCTTTAAAGAATCTATGTAGCCTTCGCTAAGTAAATGTTCACAAGAATTTATTGTTAGAGGATATTCGAAGTTGGTAAGGCAATCATCTTCGTCCTTACAAAAAACACTGTAAATTATCCAACCGCAGGTATCTAATCTCGCCTCATCCAAGAGTGGATAATTGCACTTTTCACAAATATCATTTAAACTGTATCCGCTGCCAATTCCTTCATGGTTGTAATGTATTAATTCTTCCTTTTTAAAGCTCTGAAAAACTGGTTTATTTTGGGATATCATGTTCGAAATATTTATTTCAATATCGGCTATTTTTCTTTTCATCATAGTAGGTGGCTGCTCATATAATTGAAGAGTTAGATTTTTTGGTACGTCTTTTATTTCCAATGAGAAAGTTTCGTTGAGCATACATGTAAAGGTGTCGTCCATATTAATCTGCTTGGATTTACCAACATCAATCCCGTTGAATAATATTTTCAGAAAAATCTTTGTAAATCGAACAGCTTGACGCCGTAAATTTTCATGTTCGCTTCCAACTTTATCTGTTATTTTATTTTCTGCATTAATATCAAACGTGATGATAGGTTCTCCAGGTGGTTTAAAAGCTTTCAATAAATCTTTCCTAACGTTCTCCCGTATTTGTTCCTCATCAACTTCATTTAATGGTCTTTTGGGTCTTTTCAGCGTCTTATCATTTGACCAAATTTGCAACTCATTGTTGTATTTTTGCAATTTTCTTTGATATTCTTCTGCCTGCTCGCGTACGATTTCTGCCGTTATTGTATTAATGTTTTCTTCAAAATAAGCTACTTCGGTTTCGTAATCTGCATCCTGTTTGTAAATAACTAACTTCGTATTGGTATTGGAAAAATGTTTGTCTTCTCGAATTCTTCTCAATATCTTCCATGTTTGTAGTATACCTTTTATCAACATTCTATGCTCAAGACTTTCACTTATTTGTAAGTTACGCAGTTTCGTTATATCACTTGCATAGTTTCCAATTTCAGCATCGCCACAATTTAATACTTTCTTTCGTAAGAATTCCAATTTTTTACTTACTCGTTCAAGTTTATTAGTATCCATCTTTTCTTTATAGCTATTTAATAGTTGTAATAGTTTCTTTTCAATTGCGTGTTCAATACTAAATAGAGGATGATGCTGAAATCGTATTTCAAAAATATGAATTTTTATGGGTGTGTATTTATGAATGTTAATTGTATTTAATTGTTCTTCAAGAATAGCATTCTTTGGAACCACAAATTTTGTACTATATCGATCGCTATCTCTAGAACCGGGCCTATAACATCGCCCAGAAATAGGCGATTCAATGAGTTTCAAATATCCTTGACAATTGAACCATTCCCTAAAACAGCGAGTAGTTGCATTTGATTCATATCAATTAATTATTGTATCTACATATCATCAAGTGCTAATCTTTGTTTTAATAAACTGATATGAGGAATTTTTCTCTGCTCTGGGACGTAAAGGCCTTCTTCTGAAAGTAAGCGAATATTATCTTCCGGTATCGCGTTGAAATCTATTAAAAATCTGAAATACACTTAATAAGTATAAATTTAAAGACTTAAACATATATACCTTCTAGGATACCATACTGAATTAGTCATTGCTAATTCCAGAAAATCGTCTAGTATTTCTGGTGATACATTTTCCACTGGCATTTCAAAATAATCGGTAGTATTACCAATTTCATCATTCCTGTTAATGGGTGTGTCAATCTAGTTTTTTAACACCAAAGAATTATAATAATTTATAAGACAACTCCACAATATAGAAACTTACATCATTGTTACGGCATTCTTCGCAAAAAAAATGATAGCAATCGGTTTTAGAATAGTGATTATATATAAATTTATCAATCAAATTTTGTATTTGTTCATTTTCTTCTTTTATAAGTCTACTGGTACTAGGAAGACTTTTAGCGTTTAAAATAACTGTTCCTGCATGTTCCTTTGTTAATTTAAACCTTTTTCTTATTTTTTCACGGTATGAGCGTGAATCGGATTTACTTGCAATATAAATAGAATGTGATTCATCTTCCATGGTTGTAGATGTTTTAGTAGACTGTGTATCATTTTCAAAAGTATGCTTTTCCATTTCTTCACTTCTTGAATGAAAACTCGCTCACATCCGTTGATATTATTGATTTTCTCTTTGTTGTCATTGTTAATAGGAAAGGTTACTTAGCAACGTTAGAGTGGTCTTTTTAAATGAAACGAATTACACATTTCAAATTTCAATGTAAACATTTTCTGATTAAACCGCTCATGTTTGCCAGATTCATTAGTGTTACATTAAGAAAATGTAGAATTATTGGTTTTGTTCTTGTAGATGGCGAAATTGGCAAGATTGAAGATTGCTGGTATACGAAGCTTCGGCACGAAAGAAGAAGAAATACAAAGCATCAAATTTTCATCGCCTGTAACCTTAATCTTGGGAGAAAATGGATGTGGTAAAACAACCATAATTGAAGCTCTTAGATACGCCTGCACCGGTGATGCTCCGGATGGAAGTGATAGAGGCGCAAGATTTATTCAAGAACCTAAACTTCGAACGTCCTCTACTACTAAAGGTTTTGTCAAATTGGAACTTATAGACTCCAATGGAAAACCTATAATCATAAACAGAGGGGCTAAAGTTGAAGCACAATCTGATGGTAAATTAAAATATGCAAAACTAGATTGTTCTGTAAATACCAAAAGACCAGATGGTAAAGAAGTTGCTTTGTCAGGTAGATGTGCAGATATAGGGGAACAAGTGTGTCTGATTATGGGTATACCAAAGTCAATCATAAACAATGTGATATTTTGCCATCAAGAGAATTCACTATGGCCGCTAGAAGAAGATAGCAAACTTATGAACAAGTTTGATGAAATTTTCGATGCCACCAAGTACAACAGATGCATAGCCGAATTTAGGAAGTATGTAAATACAGAAAAGAAAACATTAGAGGTCAAAAAAGACGTATTGGATGAAAAGAGGCAAAAGAAAGATTTTGTGGAAAGAAGGAGAGCTGCTTTACAAAAAGACGAAGACAATTTAAATGAAATAATACAAAATATTAACAAAAAAGAAAATGAAATTAAACCAGTAACAGATGAGATAGAAAGGATATGCGAGTTGGAAACGGTCATTGGTGGCCTCCACGCTGAGCTCGCATCAAAAGAAGCTGAGAAAAAGTCTTTAATAAACAGTAGAAAACTAATTCTCGACAAAATAAAAGAAGAATATACCGGTAGCGACTATGACCTCGAAGAAGCTATTAGAAGTTTCGAAGAGAAAAAGAGAAATAACATCAAAGACATAAAAATCATGGAAACCGAAATTACGAATATTGAAGAACAATTTCGCAAGATAGAGGTTGAGATACAGAAAGCACAAGTGCGTGTAGGGCAGCTAGAAACAGAAAAGCGGCAACAACGAGAGAAGTTAGAAGAGAGGAACAAAGAAATCACTACAATAACTGAACGGTTAAATATAATTGTTAAAATTGAAACAGAAGACGAAGTAAAAGAAACCATTACATCTATACACGATGCGTTGAAGGAATTTCAAAAGAACGCGAACAATGAACGTGAGAAAACTCAGAATAAGGAAAAGATACAACAAGAAGCTGTCGATACATATAAAGAAAAGATAATAAAACTGGAACAAGAACAATGTACAAATAAAACACAAAGCAGTGAAATACAAAAACAACAACGCGATACTAATTCACAGTTGAAGCAATTGGATATATCCGACGGGTTATTTAGGACCATGAACAATAAAATAGATCAGCTAGGTAGGCAAATTAAATTCTTATTGGAAAGTTGCGATGCCGACGAATTGGAAGAAAAGATTAAAAACACTACAAAAGAAATTGAAGTTTTAGAAAAAAAGTTAGAAGCTTTAGAAAGCGATTATTCGATATTACAAAAGAATTATGAAACTGAAGAAAAAATTGCTACTAGAACAAGAGATATGGTGAAAAACGAAAGTAAAATATTTGAAATAAGAAATGCTCAATACCAAAATTTCAAATTGTTATTTGAAAATCCGCCCGATGCGGCTTTTCAAGATGCCGTGGAAAAACGTATTCGTGAGATTAATAGTGAACTCGATGATTTAAAACACAGAATTGATGTGGAAAAACAGAAGGTTTTCAGCAATGAAGCGACTATCCGTTCCGATGAACAAAAATTAGCTTCATATGAAAACAAGGTATGTCAGTGTAATAGAAAGGTGACTGAAATCGCAAAGAATAATTCATTTGATCAAGTATGTTTAGATCTGGAAAAAGGTATAGAAAATTTACAGAAAGAGCGTGGGCAATATAGATCGGCGAAAGCCATATACGAAAAATATGTTAAGGACTTTCAATCGCCAAAGCCATGCTGCCCTGTGTGTGAAACCAGTTTTATTGACAAAGAATCTATAGCAAACGAAATCATTACTAAACTTAAAAGTAAAATAGAAGGTATACCTCAAGCGTTGAAGGAAATTGACACTCAACTAAAAGAAAAACAAGATATGTATAGTAAAGCGCAGCAACTAAAACCAGTTCATGAAGAAGCCAAACAGTTAGAAAGTTCTACTATACCCGACTTAAAATCAGAGATTAATAAGTCAAAAGAATTCCTACATAACGCCAACGAAAATTTGAAACAATTAAATGATAAAATAAAAAATCCAAAAAAGTTGCTCGAGATAACTGCAAGGGTAATAAGCGATGCCACTTTATTAGACAAATATAATTCTGAGGTAAATTTGTATAAGAAGGAAATTAATGATTTGAAGGTTAAATTATTGGCTTCTAATTCCGATAAATCAAGAGAACAAGTTGATAGAGCTATTAAAGTACTCAAGGCAGATATATCAGAAAAACGAAAATCTTGCGATTCTGATACGAAAAAGTTAAGCGTAAATAGAAAAGAATATCATGAACTTAAAGAACAAAAATCGGAAGCAGAGAAAGATAAATTCAATTTGGAAAAATCTATGCATAGTAAACCACAGTTAGTAGAGCAATTACTTGGATTAGAGGAGAAAGAGAAACATTTAAATTATGAAATTAAGAGAATAGACAAGGAATTAATACCATTATCAGAAGAATTAAAAAATGCTGTACAGAAATTAACCTCGTTGAAAAATGAAAACGAATTAAAATATAAAACTAGCATACAGGATTATAATCGAGCAAAATCAGCATTGGACAACATAATGAAAAGTCAAAATACTATAGAAACCATTGCACGTAAAAATATTGATGATCAACTCAAAACTGTGCTAGAAAATTATAAGCAGCATAAAACGGAAGAAGAGATTTTGAATAATAAAAAGAAAGAGCTATCAGAGAAAATTGTATTGTTGAAACAGGAGGAAGCAGGAGCGGAAATAAACAAACGTAATTTAGAAGATAATGTTGAAATCAGAAAGAAAAGAAAGGAAATCAAATCGTTGGATCAATCAGTAAAGGAATTGCAAAAAGAAATTGGAACGTATAATTATGCTACGCTTGCGAGAAAAAAGCAGCGGTTAGAGCAGCAGCACATGACCTTAATCAAAGAAATTAGTAATATTAATGGTCAAAAGAATGTATTGGAACAGAATATTGCTGATTATAAAAAGGAACTAAATTTACCAGAAAATAAAAACGCTTATAATATATACAAACGCACACTTTATGAATTAGAAACCAAAAAATGTGCAATTAAGGACGCGCGTATATATGTTACGGGCTTAGAAGAGGCGATTGTACAATTCCATAAGGAGAAAATGAATAAAATCAATGAGATGATTAGGGAATTATGGCGATCAGTATACAGGGGAAATGATATAGATTATATACAAATAAAGACTGAACAGCCTAAAGGTAAAGAAAATAACACAAAACGTACATACAATTACCGAGTGATACAATTTAAAAATGGGGTTGAAATTGATATGAGAGGACGTTGTAGTGCAGGACAAAAAGTGTTGGCGTGCTTATTAATAAGAATGGCATTGGCCATGACATTCAGTCATAATTGTGGTATTTTAGCATTAGATGAGCCCACTACAAATTTGGATAAAGAAAATGTATACAGTCTCTGTCAAACTTTGGGGACTATGATACAAAACAGACGTGAAGAGAAAAACTTTCAATTGTTAATTATTACTCACGATGAAGAATTTATTAAAACATTGTCACAGATGGAGAATATCGACCACTGCCTTAGAGTTACACGTAATAGAGAAGGAAATACTGTTATTGAAACAGAATATTTTACTTAATTGTATTTTGTGTTTAATTATTCAGCAAATTAAGCTTCTACAGAGCAAAATACTGTTATTCAAACATAGTATTACTTTATTGTATCTTACTTTTGTTTAAACAATTTATATTTTTATACATTTCTCATTAAATTTAATAACTAAGTGCTTAGTAAAGTATGTTATAACAATCGAAGCTGCCGATTGATTTGGCGTTTACTTGATGAAGATCCATAATATACAAATAAAACACAATAAACAATGGAAATCTTCACTATATTAACCAACAAACGTAACAATTGTTTCGCTAAACATTGGCTTCATCAGAGTCTGATGAGGCCAATGTTTGGCGAAACAATTGTTACGTTTAGTTGGTTAATATAGTGAAGATTTCCACTGTTTATTGTGTTTTATTTGTAATCTAAGCTTGTATTATTTAGTGTTTTTTGATAATTAATAAGGTATAATTAGTGTATGCAATATATTTTTAAAAAAATTAAAGCAGTATATTTTATTATCTTGCTCATCGAAATATCTTCAATTTGTTGGTTGTAAAGGATGGTTTTGCTGTTGTTGTTTCTTGATTTAGTCATATTAATCGTTGATTAATTTTACTAAATAAGAAATTAGTGAAGGTAAGTAATTTAAACTAATGAAGCTAGATATTTAATCAAAAAGAAAGAGTATTTAAAGCTTTCTAAAATTAAACCGCCCAAAGCTCTATACCAGCAAGTTCAAAGTCATGTCATTTTCTCGTAGTTGCTTACATTTACCATTACTTTATTGGCGTCGAAAAGCTACTGCAATGTGATAGCGTAAGGGATCTTGGTCTTCAATTTGATAGTATATTGATTTAACATATCTGATGTTTTACCGCGAATGCAATAAGAACATTAGGTTTTTAACTCGTAATACCCGAGAATCTCGTGACAATGGTTCAACATGGCGTTTTATAGCAGCTTTATTCGTTCTAAACTAAAATATTGCGCTATCATGTGTCCTTACAAACAAAAATATATTTCTTATTGAGAGCGTACAAAAGAAATTTTTAAAGATTTTATATTACCCTAAAGAAAAAACTTATTTAGGTCATAATTACTATTATAATTCTATATGCAACATGTTAAATTTCCAGTCCATTGAATCCAGAAGATATTCATAACCAATAATCTTCGTTTACTAGATGTTATACATGTTAATGGCAATGAATAATTACTTAAGACTGGACTTTATATTCCACAACGAAACACGGCTTTATTTTACGTACCATCAGTTCGAAAGCATTATTCGTTATCAGCTATTACATCTTTGTTCTCGAGCTAAACCTAACTTGTACGAAAGTAGATATTTTTAATATTGATTTATCAAGTATATTTTATTATTGTTTTGTTATACATACATTGTACGATGTTTAATATCTGTAGTACTGTGCAAAAAATATCTCGTGGCAGCAATCTATCGCAGTTTTTTACGGAAAGATAAGACATCGCCTTTCCTGCTTCTGCGCAACTGTCACGAGATATTTGTGGGACGGTATCGACTGTATATACCTAATAGTAGTGTTGTAAAGTCAAGTTATATCTTGCAATTTAGCATAACGTTTTATTTTCTCATCACTTTATATTTTCGCTGTATAATTTAAAATTATCCTGTAATAAGCAGAATGTTCTGCTGTTGGATAATAAATAAATAGATGTAAAATTAGTAATTCATTTTATTGTATTTCTCCACAAGCTGATATTACAACTTTTTCATTCACTGCACCAGATTTAGACCCACATCTTTCCATTCTTTTGATAACATCCATACCACTGATCACGTGACCAAATACCACATGTTTGCCATCTAACCAATCTGTTTTTGATGTACAAATAAAAAACTGTGAGCCATTTGTATTTGGTCCAGAATTCGCCATGGATAAAATACCAGGTCCTGTATGCTTCAACTCAAAATTTTCATCAGCGAATTTTCTGCCATATATAGATTTTCCACCAGTTCCATTATGGTTCGTGAAATCACCTCCTTGGCACATCTATTGTTTGTTAATATAAATATTTACTAAGCAAACCTGTATAATTCAGCTTGAATTTATTGAATGTTGTTAAGACTGCAGTGTTATTAATGAAGGTATACTATTGTCCACAAAACATGCAATATAATTTTAACATAAGGGAGACTGTCGTATCAAGATATTTGGTTCGAGGTACGCTATCCTCGAACCAATTCAAATATCCGGGACGTGCGGTCACCTAGGGAGATACTGCTAAATACACAGTCCCCGTTGGCATATCGGACACCGCGCTAACAATTTTCATGTGTTTGCCATTAAGGTACCACATGCTAGAAAATAAAGTTACTTTTCCAATGAAAAGTAAAATTTTGCGATAGGGGCTGAATGTGAATTTATTTTTAACCATAGCACTATAAATATTTTGTGAATAATCATTGGGTTCTGCATTAGTTTGTAAGTAGAGTAACCATATAACTATCACAAAGCGAAAGTAGCCATTTTTGTTGGAACATAGAGATTCATGTACCTTGGACCACCAGACCTATGGTTCCCATACATATATTTAACAGGAATTTCGAGGTGGAAATCGCGGGTCGGAAAAGCTGAAAAAGAACCGACGTACATGGACAGGCTCGGGAAGTTGGCCTGGTTTACAGACGGCTCAAAGACCAAGCATGGAGCTGGAATATATAGTGAGGTGGAGGACACAAATACCACCATCCCACTAGGAAAATACACCAGTGTCGTAGAAGCAGAGGTGTACGCTAGATTGCATTGCGCAATATAAAACAATAAGAGGGCTTATAGTAATAAACGGATCTAAAGTGCAACGGATAATCAGGCGACACTTAGGGCACTATGGAACCCTAAAGTGGGAATGCATACGGGAACTGAATGTTCCCGCGGAACGCAATTAAGTTACTTTGCTGTGGGTGCCTAGGCATTCGGTAACCATAGGCAATGAAAGCCTGATGAGCTAGCGAAGATAGGATCATCGTCTTCATACGTGGGCTCAGAACCTGTCCTGGGAGTGTCTAAAAACACAGTACAAAGGCAGATACGAAAGTGGGTCCAAGAACAACATAAAGAATACTGGGAAAATACACCCAGCCAAAGACATGGCAAAACCTTTATTAAGAAGTTATCAGTAAAGAAAGCTGACGAACTACTAAATCTTAGTAGGATCACCTTCGTATAGTGATAGGTCTCCTGACAGGACACTGCGCACTGAAGAGACACCTACAGAAAATTGGGATTGCCATTGGGAACTGTAGACAGTGTGAAGGGGCAATAGAATATAATTGTATATATTTTTTTAGCTATGTCCAAAATGCCGCGTAACATAATTTAGAAGAACAGAAACCCTGCAAACCAAAATTTATTAAGACATGCTTTTGATGCAGTTCTTTCTGATGATCCAGAGAAAAACATGCTCGGTCCAGTACTTTTGGCTCAGCTTCCTAAACAAATAATAGCGAGCATTAGTAGCGTTCTTTTTGCAAGAAATTTCAGCTCACTAGAGAGATTTAGCGTATTATAACTCTCTCTAGTGAGCTGAAATTAACTGAGATTTCTTGCAAAAAGAACGCTACTATAGTCACACCCAAACAGATACAGCCATATTCAAAAGCGTCAAGAAAATAAACCATCAAAGGGAGAAAATGGGAAAACCATGATAGCAAAACTGCAGAAGAAAATATGAGCAGCGAAAAAAATGGTTTTCAAAACAATATCAGAGGCTAAAATACAACACACTGATCTCAGACAAACACCAGCAAAACTGGCAAAGAAAAATCAAAACATGGAGATTACGTAGAAAAAAACTAATGGAAAATTCACATTTGTGATTTTTGTACACCACTTTCATCACATGGTTTGTGTCATTTTTTAAACTTGTTTATTAAAAATAAATTGTTTTTTGTATTACACTTTTCTTATTACACACGGTCCAAGGTGCATGATAGCTGTCCCAAGGCACATATGTATTTTAGGGACCTGAATCGGGCGCACGCCCCAAATGCTCACAAACCACACTCATTCACACACATTCAAAATGTTGACGGAACAAAATGCAGGTGATTGAATTGATATATTCTGTTCGCGGTATCTGATATAATATAAGACGTAGGAGTGATTGATATTTGTGGATTTTGTAGTATACAAAGAATTGTACACATGCTACTCGAGATGACAAGGAACAGTTAACAATGACAATAGTAATATAAAAAAATGTTGTCGTTTTGAAATGTTTACAATATAAAATAAAATTAATTAAAATCGGGAATCTATGTATGTAAAAAAATATAGATGGTTTTTTATTGTTTGTATTGATGAAAATGACCAGACAAAACTTCAAAATTGAACATAATAAATAAATAAGTGTAGTTTTAATACAGATTGCGCCATCTACGTCTTATGTTACATATATTTGTATCAGATACTGCGAACAGTGTTTGCTATCGCGCGTTTTGGTCTGTTTATTTGAACTAGCCCCGTAGAAAAGGGCGTGGTTTACGGGTACCCGATAATACCCGACGATACAAGTCCCTAAAATGCAGAATTACCTTTAAATGTATAATCTTTACAACACTTATTTGTAAAGTAGTACATTTATATTTCCAGAATTATTATTGAAGAAAAAAGGATACGAAATCAAGTATTATTCTATGGAATGTGCTTCCTTGAAATCCATATCCCTTTTCATGTGTACATAAACAACGAAAATTCTCTGCTGTTCTTGGCACTACATCTGCTCGCAACATCATAGTTATTCTTCCTATCTCTGTTTTTCCAATTTTGATATCAAAGTATACTTGTGGGTTTTTAACTTTTTTAGCAGGAGGTTCAGCATTTTCCTAAAAATTAAAACAGTGTTTAATTCCATATATAAAATTTGTAATCATTATATTACTGTGGTAGTAGCAGTCGATTGTGGTTCATCATCATTCACTGTTTTCTTAATTGTTTCTCCGGCATGTTGTTGTAACCAACTATCCTCAGACCAAACTGGTCTTGTAGAACCTTCTTTTATACGTTGTGGCTTAGCTAAATTCACCCTAATTGTTCTACCAAATAACTCCGAATCATTCTAAAACATTCTAATTAGTATATACAGCTTAAAACTTTTAACGGTCATACCATGTTATCGATAGCCGCAGCTGCATCTTCTGCATTTTCAAATTCAATAAAAGCAAAACCACGATGCTTCTCAGTTTCATAATCTAAAGGTATCTGAATATCTACAACGTCTCCAAATGGAATGAATGCTGCATTTAAGATTTTCTCATCGACTTCTTCTGCTAGACCACCCACATAAATTGTTCTTTTAGAATTACTCCCCATGATAAATTATTCAAAATTTGATATTAAAAAAGGTTATACGGCTATTTCTCCTCCCGTTTCAAACTGATACTCACGCATGCGCAAAAGGTGCTAAAAATAATATTTAGTCTGTGGTTTAGTTCAACTTTCATTGGTTTACTTCTTAGATGTCAGCGTCGTTAGCGGAATAAATCTGAATTTTGTGCTTGGCGCATGCGCCCGACTCAAGCCCTAAAATGCAAAATTACCCCTGGATTACCCTCAAATTAAATTGCCATGCCGGCCAATCTTCAGCAATGCACAATAACCAGAAATAAATGATATAATTCGTGGCTAGTGTTCTATTTTGATGTTATGACGTCCAGTGGTTTTCTGAGATTATTTTTACAAGTATAATAAAAAAAAATGTGCGAATGTGCTCCATTAACTAATCCGTGCAGCTAAAATATAGTTTGTTCCAACACGCAGTTCGGGTGCGTTGGTTCGTGCTCACGTGAACCAATCAGAAAACATTTCAATTCTCCTGAACTGATCTGTTGGTAAAGATAGCAAGGACTGTGAGGCAGCACGATAAACACACTGTTCGGATTACTCCTCCCGCACAAGTATTAATTAATTCGGGACGACACGTGTTTCGGGAATGCGTGGATTCCCATTCTCAAGTCCAGCACCGAATCTGTTGCGCGATTGGTGCAGGCAACCAGCAACCGTACCGAATCTGCCTGTTGGAACGAACTTGTATTTGAATTATTATAGGGATATTTCACAAATGTGTTGCCAACGGCTGCCAAATAAATTATAACTTGAGTGAAATAAAAATGTTGGGTGTAAATTGCAATTGTGTCTAACTAACAAACTGCCGTAAAGATATAAGCTTTGATTTCTTTGAAATGGAAGGATTCGAATTAACAAAACAAGGAGCAGAATCGAAGCTGTATAGAGGTGTATATTTAGGTGTGCCTACTCTAATAAAAGAAAGATTTGAAAAACGGTACAGGCATCCTGCACTGGATAATATTTTAATGAAAGAGAGAACTAAAGCAGAAACTAGAGCTATTTTAAAATGTAAAGCAGTAGGAATTCGCACCCCTACGTTATATTTGGTGGATTTAAAACGAAAGTCTATTTTTATGGAATATTTTGAAGATAGTGTAACTGCTAAGGAATTTATATTCAATGCTAATGAAGATTTAATTGAAAAATTATCAAATGATATTGGTAGTGTTTTGGGCAAGATGCATTCAAATAATATTATTCATGGTGACTTAACTACATCCAATATACTAGTTGCAAATAAAAACAAAGCACGGGGTTTTTATGAGAATTACGAAGACTTATATCTAGTGTTGATTGATTTTGGACTAGCTCGTACTGATTCCAACGCCGAAGATAAAGCTGTTGATTTATATGTATTAGAACGTGCTATTCTCAGTACACATACAACAAATTGTAATATTTTCTCACATATACTAAAGGCATATAAATCAAACTACAAACAAGGTTCCAGAGAAGTGTGTAACAAATTGGAGGAAGTTCGTGCTAGAGGACGAAAAAGAACAATGGTTGGGTAATTTTAAGTAAATCTATTTATATCTAGTGTTAATATTTGAGTTAAAACAATTGCACATATTAATAAAAATTGTTACAATCTAGAAGACATGCCGCCCCCTATTACTATCACTTCTCCAGTGATATAACTAGCATCATCGGAGGCTAAAAATGCTACACCACCAGCTATGTCATTAGCTGTCCCATATCTGCAATTTATATTTATACAAATAATTACTCAATTATAATATAGCTACTACCTTTTCAACGGTATTTCCTCGATGCGTTTTTTTAGTATCTCATCGTCCTTTTATTAAAAAAACCTTTTACAACTAATTTAAACTTAAAATATGCAACTTACAGTCATGGAAGCCATTGTATCTATCAAGCCAGGGGCAACAGCATTTACATTAACACCTTTTTGTGCAAATTGCCAAGCTACCATTTTAGTCAATCCAATTACACCAGTTTTTGCTATTGAGTAAGGACCTGCAAACTAATTTCCTCTCATTATTTGCAAACATTATCCTGACTATGTACCGTGTCTTGACCATGATAGCTGGCAATGGAAGATATAAATACAATTTTGCTTGGTGTTTTTTTTATGATCATGGGCATAGCTTCCTTAGTTAGAAGATATGCAACCTTCAGGTTCAAGTAAAATGTTTCGTCCCAGTCTTTCTCATCTCCCTATCATATTTACAGAAATTAGAAGTTTAGCGTAAAGTAATTTTTTATCATTTACCAGTCCATGTAGGGGTATATATTTTGTACAATTGGGGACTAATATATCAATTCCACCAAATTCCTTCTCCACCTGTCGAAGTTTGCAGTTTTATTTGTATACTATTTAACTTTTTTGTTAATATATCAATAGAATTAAAAATATTCGCATTATACTAATTATCTCTAAATACACATCAAATAAAGTTAATATTTTGAAAGCTCTACAAATAACAGTCAAGGAATAAGTATTTTTTTGATATTTATAAATAATGTGTATAATTCGCAACGAATTTCATGCATTCTTAGGTAGGAAACAGACTGTACCGCTTCACTCTTGCATCATGCGGCATAATGAGGAGACCTCGAATTAATCAATTTATTGTAGGGCGAGGGGTAAGCCGATACAGTGTGTTTTCTAAAGTGTGTCGCTGTCGTTCTAATCTTTATTATTCTTAAGTAAATTACCACTTCCAGTAATTGTTTCCTGTGACTTTCCTGTGTAAAGTCACAGATAGTACCCACAGCAGTAATTCCGTCATTCTTTAGTTCAGCTAACGCACGGTCAATATTACTCTGATTTCTGCTGCTAATTGACACTTTAGCACCTTCTAAACCTAATCGTTTCGCTATAGCAAAACCAATACTAAGCATAATAATTACTCATTAACATTCCCGTAGTTAACGGTTCAAATAAAACATTACCCGGCAGTAGATGCAGTAACTACAGCTACTTTATCTTTAAGTCTAGTGCATGGCAAATAACTAACTCTTCTTATAAATAAATACTGATGGAGACTGTTTCTTATACAAAGAAACATTACACTATTCACATTGCTGTGAAAACTGAAATTTAAACTTCAATTTTTGACATCTCAAAGACATTTTCATTATCAATAATAATCACATAAAGTATTTGGCCATTTATTTTACATTGGAAAATTAATTTTATTAAATTATTAGCCCTTAACAATTATGATATTTTCATAATAATCTAAAAACCGTCCCAGTTGAAAGTAATTTACATTTATACGTAATTACATAAAATTGCAAAAGGAAACCGTTGAAGCGTGTTATATATGGAGAAGTAAGAACCTAGGAAGGATGGAGAAGACGCACAAATTTACAAGTAGAAAAGCATATGAAAGCAATATCGTAGCGCTTGCCAAAGTGTGGCGATGGCGTGGGCATGTACAAAGACTAAGCAGAGAACGGTTACCAAAGTTAGCCCTTACAGAAAACCGAATAGGGAAAAGGAGAGACCAAGAGAGAGATGGATGAATGTTGTGGAAGATCTAAAAAAAATTTAAATAGGAAATTGGAAGATGGTAGGGAATAGAGAAAAATAGAGAAATGTAGTCCGTACAGCACTTCAAGAGGGTTCCTAATGTTAGTATTTTATAGCCCTAGACCTTCGCGGCCTGTAGAGCAAATTATTATTACATAATAATATTTATTAATATGTATATTATAAACGATAATAAGACCGATTATGATGTACGCAGCGGAAACCATGACGTTGACCAAGAGGGAAGAAGAAAAACTAAGAA
>JARFOC010000144.1:99018-114346 GCA_031763485.1 Osmoderma eremita
TGCTTTTAATTTGATGACGTCAGTGCGGAGCACTGTCATCATCTGACCGGCCTTGACGAATTTGAGATCCAAACTTACATACCCTATTATTTCTACCGTGCGCATAACCTAATTTTTAAATGTCAACAATAATAGCTCGTTCATACAGATTGATCAGAGATTGATGGACAACAGTCGATGACATTGACCACAAATTGACAGAAGTGTAACCAAAGTCAAATGGCACTCTGTCTAATGCCTGTTTAATACATTGTGAAATCGCATACGTCCCATTATAAATCGCACGGAATCCGGATGCATTTCCGTTCCCGGTTTCACGTGTGGTCAGATAAGGGATAGTTACATAATGTTCATAAGCAAGAAAGTAATAACTCGATAATCGTAGATGTACATGTTGGTAACAGTAACGTATGTGGTTGCCTATATTAAAAACAATTGCTTTCCTTCTGGCGGGGAAGTTTGGAAGTTATTCTTTTTTGAACACATACTTACAGGAGAGTCATGCCGAGTGATTTTTTTAATACTAAATATCGCAAAAAACAAAAGCACTAATATACTTTTTACAAAAATGCTATCACCCATGCCTTTATTAACTCATCCCTATGACGTTTTGGGTGGGCGGTTGTTAAGATAGTGTTAATTTGTGCGACGTCGTACTATATCCATGTACTGGCTCTCTAACAGCGCGGAAGCTATACGAAGTCGCACGATGCATTACATTACTATCTTAGATACTGCCAAAACGTTTACACCAGCCGCTGCTGCCCATGCCTCTTAATATATTCTATTGATAATCCACAGTATCAGGAATTCCAAATATTGGAAAAAACGACAAGATGGACTAGGATGGTAATTTATAGACCTATGTATTTGTCGGGTTTACCGGTTGTATAGATTTTAATCGAACTCTATACCCCAAACGTAATTATATCTATGGTATTCATGCCTTTGAACATTTTTTGGTAAATGATACATACATAATTACATATACAGTAAGAGCGATTGTCCAATAGTCGTCCGATGTTCCACGTGGTCAGTGCTTGGTATATGGCGCCATATATGGAATACGCGGTGGCTGCTGATGACGTTTTGGGTGGGCAGCGGCGAAGATAGTAGCGCTTCGTGCGACTTCGTATAACTTCCGTGCGGTTAGAGAAACAGCTCGACGCCGCACAAAGCGCTACTATCTTCGCTACTGCCCACCCAATGCGTCATCAGCAGCCGCCGCTGATGGCTTGCAACTAACACGACAGAGAAACGATAGACCAAATAAATGTATTGTAATGCTTGGCAATTAGTATTTTAATGTCAAAAATAAATGTTCACATGTTTTCGTTTATATTTGCCGTTAAACACACTGTTCGGATTACTCCTCCCGCACAAAGTATTAAGTAATTCGGGAACACATATTTGCCGTTGCCAAATACTGTGGAATGTTTGCAAAAATTTTGTCGACATAATTGTGGTATTCAGGTATTTTTAAGAAAACCTTTTCTCTAATATTTTTTGATTTCTTGGGAAGAGTTAAGTATTTCTAAGTGAATTTATTTTGCAATCTGTTATAAATAATTCGTTTTTGGTTTGTATACAACTAAACTTTTAATTTCATAGAGTGACAATTATTACTATTACGTGTGGTATTTATTTTTTTTTTGATATCAGAAAACATTTAGTACGCCTCTTTATCAACAAAAATTGCAGTACATTTACTGCGTCAATCTTTTCTCTATGGTGTTAGTTGGGTTGTGTGCACACGCCAGCCTTGGTAACAACTTCGTGTATCATCGGGTCACTATAGGAAAATCGCTCTTACTGTATGTATATATTAGATACGTTAGGTAACCGACTCGTAGTAATTGGGATTTTGGAATTGAAGCACAGATTAACCACTGTGAGTTGAGTTGGGCTGGAGTTCCAGGTTTGAGAGAAGTGCTATTTACGGGTTCGTGGATATGTCTTCTTTTGGTGATGATAGTTATCGTATTAACATATCAAATGGATTATTACTTTATTATCACCACTATTCATACTACTCACAAAAGGTACTATATACTGTAATATCAGTAAATACAACTTTTGCTTGATTTATGTAATTGTTTCTTACTTGTTTTTTTTGTTACATGTTTTAGTTATGGCTCAAATCGTATGTTTTAATATTTTCATAGACATTTTCTCATGTTTTTAATGTATAACAGTGACTAAGTATATATTGTATAAGTTGTTATTGACAAATTAAAACATCGTTTCTAATTGTTTATGTAATTCACGCATATAAGGTTACTTTAATTAGATATCTATTTAGATTTCAACATGATGTATTAAAAAATAGAAAAAAATCACATTTCTAGGTGCTCATGGCCTTTCATGAAAAGAGATTACCCTTTGAAGAGAGTCTAGTCAACATTACAAAAGGTGCTCAATTTGAGCCATGGTTTTTAGAAATTAGTCCTCGTGGTGAGGTACCTATTTTACAAGATATAGGTAAAATCATTCCTGATTCTACCCGAATCATCGATTATTTAGAAGATAACTTTAGTAATGGTGAGTTTATAGTAAACAGCAATAATTAATACATGTATATCTATCTATACATATTAGCATTACACTTTTTCTTGTTATCTGTGTAAGGGATTTTAGTGATTTAGTTTAATTCTGTCATATCAGTAAGAATTAAATGTAATTTAGGATAAATATTAGTAGATAGGTAATACACTTTCTTAATTTTTACTTTATATTCTCATGAAATCGTAACACTGCCAAAGCATTTAATACCTTGTAAATGTATGATTAATTTGATAATTATAGGAGATACACCAAGGTTAATACCAATAGATCAGGGTGCAGAAATACGACAGAAAATAATTCAATTTAGACAACTTATGGATCAGATACCTGCTGGAGTTATAACAATGGGTTCTTTTTTCCACCCTGAATATGTTGCTAATCCAAAGGCTCCGTTTTTTTCCCCTGTTAGAAAGATGCTTGCAAGTATAAGAAATACACTGAATCTTTCATGTTTGTGTCATTTAAAAATCAAAATTTTTAGATGCGGAAACTCACAGTAGCGCAACATTAAGGAAGCATGCAGAAAAGAATCCTAAATCTAGGGAAATCTTACTACAAAAAGCTGATTTGCAGGATAAGAAGCATTTGCAAGTCATTAATAAAGATGAATTTACGAAAGTATTAAATCATGTGGATGGGGTACTAGATAAAATTGAAGAAGAGCTATCTAAACACACTAAAGGTAAATAATTATTTTGCGACAATATTAATTTTATTCTTACCAAACAATATTTAAAAGCAGTAATAAAATTTTAATCCAAATATTTAGACATATATGCCTGAATTAAGATAAAACCTAGTCTAAATAATTTTGATATTCACAGAACTATTTGTTATATTATTTATTTAGATACATATTATGCAACCATATTTTTAAACATCTGGCAAGGTCATATGGCATTATGTGATACTATTACGAAAACTCTGATGATAAAGTTCTGTAGACATGCACATATACATACATAAATGCAGGCCACTCCCAAGTGTTATTATTTTTATTAAGAAAAAATAGAAGACGACAAAGCTTGTGTTCAAAGATTCTTAAGTTGAAAACAGTAACATAAATTTATAAGATAATACATAGTTAAATGATTTAAATCTTTGCTTTGTAAAACTTTAAAATCTTTATGCAATGCCTAAAAATGTTTGAGATGAGAAGGTACAACCAGTGTTACATTGTTGGGATTATGTATTTTTAACCTAATAATAAGTAACAACTAATGTTATATGCAAGGAACGGACATTTTGGAACGCTGCAGGCGAGCGACAATTCACAGTGGCGCCTTTCCATTTATACTCTACAAAATGCAATTATTGTGATCAATACCATTTACGTATTGCTAGGTGGTGATTAATTTTCTGTAAATAATTATTAGCACTTTGTTGGCATTCTTTAAACAAATATAATAAGAATTACTATACTATACTATATAATCGGCATACCTTACAAAAATAAAACCCTAATCTGGGTCCCGGGTGACTCCCTCATTCAAGGGAATGAGACAGCTGATACCCTGCTGTGCTTCCAGGGTCCAGATCCGGCAATTGGCATATCAACCTCAATAGCCAAATAACAAATTAGTTTAAAATAATAAGGCTTAAACTAGTAAAAATTCCCTCGCCATCTTGATGAGTGAAGAACTCCAGATCCATATTTCCATTCTTATCCATTCTTCTTCCATCTTCAGCAGAATCTCTAAAGGAAGTTAAACGACGCACTCTGGGAGACATGCATCACACAGACAACCACTTGAATAACAATCATCAAGGTGGTAGGGGTATTTTTATTACAAGTCAAATAAGTAGTACTTTTTCTCCCAAAAGTGTCCTTGGTGTTAAATTGCGTTTAAGGCCATTTCTTTATGTCAACAAGAATAGACATGCGTTAATGAGGTTGCATAACTCATTTATTACCAAGATTATTATAGCCTGTATTAGTATAGATATTCGTATAACTCTTTGTCGATTCCTTGTTTTCGCCCGTACGATAAAGTATCAACCTAAGAAATACATCTTACGTCATCATAATGTCATCGTAGAATCGTGCCAACTAAAGTCATCAGCGGTGGAGGTGATTTAAGCTGATAAGAGTTGCAGTGATAAAATTTGAATGTATGATTACTCTTTATAAACGAATTATGAAAAATGCCTTGAAAAAGAAACTTCTTATATTAATTAGATAATAGTAACAAGAAATAAGCCAAGACAAGGTACAAATTCGACCGACTTCCACACATTCGGACGCAGACGCGATTTTGAATTTTGACAGATAATTGTACCGACACCGCGGAACTAACTCAAAGCGTAGACTATGGGCGCAGGCGCACCTAAACACATTATACCATGCCCTACGATTCTAGCGCCCAAAATGGATATGACGTAATATTTCTTGTATTGAGACTACTCTATCGGCCATTTTCTGGTTATATACAATTTGGTGATAGTCAGGAAAAGTAAAGCTTTAGAACGTTATAAAAACTCCCCATATAACGCATGTGGCAATTGTAATTCCACTTGCTGCTGAAAGACCTCACATTTGTTAATAACATTTAGTTTCTATCTAATTCAGAAGTTAACGTGATATCTGAATCATTTGGTAATCTGCGTCACGCCCACTTATTTTTTATTAGATCATACGTTTACAACACATTGTCAATAAATAACATAACAATATTAAGTACCCATCTACACGACGACCGGCACGCGGCGCTTTGCAAGCTGGAATGTATATCACTGTTTTCAATGAGGCCGTCTACACGTACGTTTTGTAACGTTTAAGCACGCGAGACCGTGTGGTGTCTTCGAGGTGAGCTGTTTTACATGTGCAACCAATCCTACAAATTGACATTGTTCAACATAAAATTATTATATTTATCAGCTAGGGTATACGTTAATTAAAAATGTCATTTCAACCAATAAAATAGATTGTGCTATGATTTGCTTTTACATCTAATAAGTACAAAAATTTTTTTTTACTTTATTCGATTTTTAAATTTGCAATAAATGTTGAAAATAATCTCCATTAGTTTCCGAGTACACATTAGCTCCTCGCTTTAAATTATCAAACACGTTGCAACTCCAATATTACAATAACGGAGTCAGCTTACGTAGGTTTGAAATCACTGTACATTGTGGCGTGCAAAGCGTCGCGTATATGTCGGCGCGTTTTCTACGTTGGTGTAGATGTGTACTAAAGGTGACAGTACGACGTAGTTGCAAAGTGACGGTGTCGTGCTGTGATTGGAGAAGCAAAGCACACCTCACATTAGACTAGATATGCCGCCGGGCACTTTTCATAATTCAGCTGAAGCCTTAAATTTTGTGGCGTATTTTTCTGGTTTTGATTTCGAACACCAGACTATCTTATAATTTTATAATACATTTATCAAACAGTGCTAACGCAGGTGTCTACAAGCAAAAATTTCTACGAACAAAATTCCTATCATTCTAAACCAGCTATAGCAATAGCGATGCATTATTTCTTGCGAGAATGTTTTCGCCCACGCAAGGCTCAAGCCAAAGTTACCCGAACCATACTTACGAATGTGTAGTCTTGGTAGTCACCTGCGTTAGCGCTGTACAATGACTGTTTTAATACTTAATTAGACAAATTAAAGATTAATTAGCTTGGGGCGTTTATTTCAGATAAGGAAAACTGGTGGCTGTGCACCGACAGATTCACCGTGGCTGACATTAGTTTAACAATACTTTTAGAGAGACTGAATCAGCTAGGGTTTGAATCTCGGTTTTGGACTTGTGGTCGCCGACCGCACATAGAAAGGTATTATGAAAATGTCAAACTACGAGATTCTTATAAGAAAACGATTCCCAGTATGTGCTTCCACATCAAGATGCTCATATATTCACAAAATCCTATACACTTAGGAATCGGTACCATAGCAACTTTAGCAATAGTTGTAGGTGGTATAATGGTAGTGAAGAAGATATTGCGTTAGTAATCAGTTACTATACGAAATTTTGTGCATTTCTTTATAAATTGTACCAGTTTAAAAACCATATTTTTATAGAAATATTTTGTTGTTGTGGCACAATAAAATATTTATTTTCAATAAGGTTACGGTGTCTAAGGCATTTATTTGAATACTCTCATTGCTTTATTTACTCTATTAGTGTTTAGGTAGATTCGAAAATATGTGCCAAATAAAAACAACAGAGGTACTGTTGATTTGTGTGGTTTTTACAAAAATAAATTCTGTGCCGACAATCAATGCAAACTATATCTAATGAGGCGAACTAGTTTATAAGAAGTTCTTAGTATAATGCGACGTTTGAAGATTACTGCTACAATTTCATCATAAATAATAAAAACCAAATATGCATGTACACTTGACATGGTAATTTTCCTGTCAAAGTTTCAAAACTAGATTGTTTTGTGAATATGTAATGGACAGAAGGCGCGCTGTATTAAATCAAAGATTGTAGTATCCTTTTATCATTTTATAAGTTATTGTGCCATTGTCGTACATTTATCCAGAATGTATTCCATTAAACTTCTATTGTGTATAAGCATTATGGGTTACTGCAGTAGTGAAAGTATATTATCAACGCTTTTAGATACTGTGTTGTTACATAAGAATATAAAATGTGTAACATATCTGTATGACACAAAGGGTTTGTTATTAATATTGGCTGCTTATTTTCATTTAACATGCACTCGTTTAGTTCATGCACGAATTATAAATATAAAATTCATGAAGATTGTGGATGAAAATGTTTGTAATTATTAATGCAGCCTACTGCTACAAAAACTAAATTTAGGTGCTATATAGATCTTAACTTAATATCTAAAGCTTTCGGTAATTTTTATAATGTGCACGAATATTTTAATGGGCACATTTCATTGAAAATTCAATTCTTTAAACCTTACACAGTACAGAAACTAACCTGTCCTTTGTCTTTCCCAACGTTCATTTCATTTCAAATCCACACAGAAATGCTTCAAACTTTTTGAAAGTATATTGTCATCAAATTATTTCAACAAGAATATTCAATTTGTATTTCTTCTAATTCAGTCAACATACCCAGTTTCGCACGCAAGGGTTGCTTAATGGTTAATTTTCGGAAATTTAGTAATACCCATAATTCTATTAATCAGTATTGCTTGCCAAAGCATGCGTTTGTGGTTCTATTTGATAGTGTTCAAGAAACAGTTTTGAAAGTAAGAAATGCGTTTATTTAATTTGGGATTTATATATTTGCGTATTTTTTCACATTTTAGCGTTTATCCCTATCTGAATCAGCAGTTATTATTGCAACTACCAATTTTAATCCGTCATTAGTCCGTAGATGGAAATTAAGTAACTTGCGATGGAATTCGGATATAATTATCATTTCTGGCAAGGAAAAAATGTTGGATATTAATTCTTATGAAATTTGGAAATTACATGGGTTTGGATTAAATAATCAGTATGGCAATTTAACACTCATTGGATCATTGTTAAAGTTTATACAGAAAAAACAACAAAGCAACTTTTATAACGACAGAAAAAAGTTATATGGAATTGAACTTAAAATTCCCTCTACCGTATGTTATAAAATCTTTTACCATTTATATATTTACTATGATTGGATATTCAATAAGCACGTAGAAGAGTTAATACCAATACGAATGTCTAAAATAGTAGGATACGGTGGCTTGAAATAGTAAAACTAAAACAAAAAATACCCTTACCAGCTTTCGGCAACTACGATGTCATTCGCCTGGTTCGATTGATCGTCCCTTCTACTTCGACCACTAGGTCCTATTGTAGAGCGTATGCCATCCTAGAGTTCATCAAACAAGTCCAGGTCTTTGAGGTAGCTCAGAATCTTGTTCAATGAGGACAAGTACGTGACTCGGGTGGCCGCAGGACAGTGGCACATAACGTGCTCTGCTATTTCTTTGTCCTCCATACCCAGAAGGCATTCGGTTTCTTCCGATAACCCGATTCTTTGTAGGTGTTTTCTGAGTCTGCAGTGACCTGTAAACACAGAAGTAATTATTTTGACCCTTTTATGGTCAAGTTTTGCTAATTCTCCAGTTGTGGCATCATTGGGTGAAATGCACTTTTTCGCATGTACCAAACCAGGAGAATTACTCCAAAATTAGTTCTAACCAGAAACAAATTTGTTGTTTGTTGATATGCCAATTGCCGGTTCTGGACCCTCGAAACATCCCGCGGCACCCCCTTTTGCAAGGGTGTCGGCTGTCTCATTGCCTTGAATGAGGGGGTGACCCGGGACCCAGATTAGGGTTAGTTTGTTGGACGCCCCAATAGGGGCACATATCTTCCAGGGTACTACGTATAACATTATTTTCCATTGTAGATTCTTCTGAGGATGGCAGCTTAGTTGTCGAAATAGTTCTTCACTCATTAAGATGATAAGGGTTTTTTTGTTTTAGTTTTAATACGAATGCAACAAAAATTCATTGTGTAAATTACAAAATTTACGAACTTAAGTTTAGTGCATGCAGTCATAATATAACAACTGCTTTTGCAGATGTGTAACAGTCGTAAAATAAGAACCTCACAGGAGGAATATGCGTTTTTAAGAATTGAACGAGAAATCAACTGCATCTTGCTTAATTTAATACAATGTATTCACAATTTTAGGTACGTATCGCTATTTTGCATAAATTTTATGAAAATTCGAAGTAATGTATATAGAGTAATCTTAAATTTTGCATTGTAATTGCTATGTATTCATCTGTTTGCAGTATAGGAATTACTCCTACTATACATTTTGCGGGGAAGGATAAAGAACTTGATATTATGTCTGGTTTTATGGAAGAAAGCTTAGTGGACGTAACGGATGCTATAGCGCAAACTTATCCTTTTAGGTGATGATGTTATGTTTTGAGATCCAATTGTTCTATTATTATTTTACAGGAAAACTTTCATTTTAAAAAACCCTGTAAGTGGTGATAAGAACATATTCATAAAGCCATTTAGCCGAAAAGTATGGTATATGTGCATACTGCTCATATTTACAGTAATTGTACTACTAAAGATTTTATTAAGCATTTTGTACGCATTTGAAAAGATAGACGATGAATCATGGTCATTAGTTGTGCTTACTTTGCTGTCTACTTTCTGTTTGGAAGGTAAAACATGTATGCAATATAGATTTTTTTAAATATGATTATATGCTACAGGTTCACCAGCTGATATCAATTTCTTATCGTTTCGTACATTAGTTTATACCTGTCTTTTGTCTTCAACAATGTTGTATAACTATTACTCGTCAAGTATAGTATCTTCTTTATTAACTAGTCCCGCACCAAGTGTAAAAAGCATAAGAGATTTACAGAAAGCAGATATTAAATTAAGAATGGAAGGTATTCCAAACTACTATAAGGTAAGTATTTGATATAGCGCATTTAGCAATCTCGCTCCGATAAGTGTGTTATGGGTATCAATTCAATTTATGGGTATTCTGTACTATGAAGAGAATAAGACAAACATTAATTGGTCTGACTATTTTGCTTCTACAAATACCAAAAAAAATGTGCTTCCTATTTATGTGAAAAAATAAACATTTTGAATTTTTAAGCCTGTGGATGATATATTAACAACGAATGATCTTACAATCACTCTGAATATAAGTGAAGCAATAGGGGGAATTAAAAAGGGTGATTTTGCTTATTATACCGAGCCAGCAACAAGATACAAACTTTTAGAGAAACACTTAAGTTTTCTTGAAGCCTGCAGATTGATTGAAATTGATGTAGTACCAATTGCTTTTGTGACAGTCATGGCAAGGAAGAAAATGGAATTTAAAGAATTACTTAAAATTAGGTTTGCAGTCATTGTCGCTTGCTATACTTGAGTTACTAAAATTTATATCAGTTACAGAATAATAATTGAGCGAGGTTTCCTAAAAAGGGAACTTCGTAGGTTATTAAAACAAAGACCCGTTTGCTTGGCGCATGTTGATTTTGAAGCATTAACATTACATGATCTTTCAGCTGCATTTATTTTATATTCTGTGGGTGTAATCTTATCTATGATCGTGTTTTTCTTGGAACACGTACATAGTAGATTAATAAATCTATACCGAAAGAAAAGACAGTAACACTTACACTTGCTTCTTTCCACATTTTTTAAAATAAAATCGTTTTATTACGTTAATGTAATAGTTGCAGAAAATAAATTTTCTAAATAATACTCTATATAGGTATTTTTTCTAGAGAATTCACTTTAATTGCATGAGCATTACAAATAAGATTTTAAAAGTAAATGTACTAGTTTAATTAAATGTATTAATATATATCATACCTACTAATTCAAAAGATGTGTGGGTTAATTTTAGAGCCCTGCGTAAAGCGCGGATATTTGCGGATTACGCTGATTTTTTGCGGATGCCGATAATTTTTACTATTAGGCATACGAATCGGATAGAGTGCGCAGAATTGTATTATATCCGTATCCGCACTTAGTCGTTTTTAGTGATGTTATTTCGGTCATCGTTAGTAGTTAAATAGGTTTTAACAAATTTAAATATAATCTAACGCGACTGAGAATATTATATTATTTAGGGCTGGGCCCCTAATAAACGCGGAATCAATAAGAATACCAACAAGAAAATACAAAAACCTAAAAATTTGTTAACGAGTCGTATGGAATAACTGGAATAAGCAATATTTAGTTACATTTTAGGCAGTAAAGTCATAGTACAAATACATAAGGTATGCTCATAAGCGGACCCAAATTTCCCTATCTTTGCGCAGCTTACGATTTCTTCCGATGCGCGTCATCAAGTACCTAAATTCACGTATATTTGTTGTGATAGTTGCACACATATGTGATTATTTACGAAAATTCGAAATTTTTGCGTGCCAAGTTAACAGAGTTTTTGCCAATTCAATAAATCCACAACATCAAAACGACTTCTGTTGGAATATATTTACGAATTTACCAACATATTTACAGGAATTCATTATATCGGCAGTGGTAGGTATACAGGCTCGCTAATATAATAAATAAATAAATAATATGGCATGCCTTACAATGAATTTAATATAAATGCAAAAAAAGGTAATATCCATATGCGGAGATATCAAAAAGTACAAATTAGTTGGCAGTAACTTTTTTTAATATCCTGACACTAATTCGAATAATTATATAATTATGTTGGCTGCCTAGAATTTTGACGTCTTGAGGTTATTTTTGTAATAAACAAAGTGCGAATGTGCTGCACTGGCTAAATGCAGCCAATATAATACTATTTGGATCATAGGGATTTTTGAAAAATTTTGTGCCAACCATTTTCTTTTTGATCTATGCGTAAACATTTCAATCGTATTCGACTATTGCAGTGTAGAACATTTTAAATTTGAATTTCCCGCATACTATACGGGACTTGCCGCCTAGGCATTTAAAAGCTGGTCATCATTCATACGAGCCGCTTTCCAGCGTCACGCACGAACAGTTCTGTGCTGTACAAATACAAGCTGAACAGGTACCTGTGATGTTCCTGCATACTTGTGTCAGTTGCATCGTCGACTGCAACACCTTTCCCCTCAAGCACTAAAAATTTTTGGGAGCGAAATGTACACGCATGCGTCGTAGTGTATGATATTTGAAAATGACATTTTTAACGCATGCGTATACTTTAGTATCTGTACCAGTTCCAGACACAAAGTTTGCAGGCGTAACTGCACCTACTAGTGTGAGTTGTTCCAGTGCGTATCGCATGTTGCCTGGAAAGCGGCTACGGGTTATGCAAAAAAATGTGTCGCAACTACCACGTTTCTGTTTTTTTTCACGGTTTGACAGTTCGTGATCACGTGAAATATATTTCAGTTCTTAAGGACTTCATCTGTTGTCTGATTGCTTTACGTCATTACGAACTGTCAGCAAACTGCATACTGGAACAGAGCATTATTTTTATTTTATAGTAGAATAAATCAGAAGCAGAGTAAAGTTCAAAATGGGAACGCAGAGACCAATGGTCTCTAGCACCGACGCATATTTATACTACAGGCAAAATGTAACGATAAGAGATAGGCATATATGTAGTACCATAGTTGCAAATTTCGGCCGAGTGATGACATGGTTGTTTATTTGCTCTAAGCGTTCAATACTTTTAGGATGTAGTAACATTTGGCAGCTTGGTGCCTTCCCATTTTGAACAGTATATACAGTAGGAGGAAAATGTTTGTTTTTATTTGCATGTTTGAAAAAACAAATATTGGATTTAAATCTATTAACTTTATAATCATATCAAAATTAGGCACATATATCAAACATATAAAATGTCCATACGGTTCGAATATAAATATGTGGATAATTGTTGAACAGAGATTACCGGTATATCAGCAATAATATGCGGACAGAAAAAAAGTGTATGCCGCAGTTATTTTCAACCTGTCTACTATAAAAAAAATTTTTGCTGATTATTACACTGTTATTAGTTGGGATAAGTTATTTTAATACTTAATATACCTACCTAAACTTGTATAAAAATATTTTACAATTTCGAATGTAACAATAGATTTACAGTTCTACAATTAAATAAATAGGTACGTAGGAGTTTAAAAAAATGCCCAACTGGAAATAATATTTTAATGAACAAATAAACAAAAATAAATGTATTTACAGGCATCCCATGTACATACTATAAAAAAAATAATATAAATAAAAAAACTAAAATTGTTTAAATAAATATGTAAATTATCTAACATTGTCATCTTTAATATCAACATTTAAGTCTGTTTTGAGTGGTCTTCCCATAAATGTAGGTTGTCCATTAATGATACTTCCAGTTCTCTTTCTAGTCGCAGGTAGCAAAGGTTTTGGTTTATTGTATTTAAATACACCCTCACCTGGTAGTCGTGGAAGGAAAGTGGGGGATGCATACCAAAATTTATAAGTGAGAAACCAGGTCAATATAGCTATTGAACCACCCAAAAACTTTTCTATCATTATGTGATGATACACAATTGTGCCAATTAACATAACATCCCATAATAGTTGTAGCAATGTAATACCAACGAATAGGCCTCTTATGTAAGGTGTATATTTATCATAACTAAATTTTAATATTTGAAATTGTTGGGGAGTTAAATTCTTTAGGATATTAGTATCATCGTAATTACTTTTAGTATTCCGTTTGTGTTCTTCCAACCGCATATAATCCTTGATACTGTCCCAGTTTACAACAGATCGGCATTCTTCTATCAATACTAGGCTGCCATATATGAGGATGAAGCAATGACCAGAAACATCAAATCCATTCCAAAAATATCCATCCTTAAGACATTTTTGTTTCGAATTGTACTCTTCAGTTTTTACTGAACATCGGCCAAATGTTGACTCTATTATATTAAAACTTGTCGTCCAAATCCACCAAAAAATGGTAGCAATAAAAATTCTTATAACATGCTGTTTCACTATTTTATGTTTATCTCCGCAGCAATATACAAATGATGTCAATATTGTATAAGGCATCAGCAACAATAAATTCCAACCCCAAGCGAATTTCACAAAGTATTGATTTAATATGTTGTCTGATCTTGCTAAATATCCTTTAGGTATTGGCATAACATCAGAAATTAATGATATGAGAAATAAGCATCCCAAATAAAGGGCAACTTTGAGGTTAGTATCATAAAATAGAGATTTTTTACACAAGTGGATTACCATTATTGCAAATACTTCTTTAACTGAAGATTGATTGGTTGTTGGCCGTGTTCCCTTTGTTTCTGTTTTAGTTTCATTCATACTTGGACGAAAATTTAGTCCACGAGTACCATGGATAGGTTTACGCTTTGTCGCCATTTCAGAAAAAAATGAGCTGAAAAGCACATAAATAATATGTTGCTAAGTACATATCACAAATCACATGATAAAATACCATAACTTTAATGACGAAATTTAAGGTTATATCAGCTGCATTAAACCACAACTTATATAATTACATGGCAGTTTTATGCTGTCACACAAATATGCACATGTTAAATTAGCCTTGTTTGGGTGTATAATTAATTTTTCGTATTAATGATCTCTAAAAGTACCTTACACAAAGATTCCACATAATAGTTTAAAGCGAAATTACCTTAGAGTGCTATTTATAATTTATTTTTCAGGACGTCTTTCGCGTACATGCCTTAGGTAGATATTTTTTTTATACGTCGAATGCAAAATAATTATAATCATAGAAGAATAATTATCATATCATAATGTTATGATAATCCCACGATAATCCTAAATGATACTATTTGAATATATAGCGACTTCCTAGTTTTATTAGTTTTAAACAGTTCTTCACCCTTTTTAGGGCCGGTTGTACCAACCAAGTTCACCGCTAGTTCAGCGTGAACTTCAGTTCAATGAATAAATTGCGTTGTACCAACTTAGTTCAGGGTTAAACTACACGTCAAAGTCTCCGTTAACTGACCGCTCGATTTCGGTCGTTCAAGGCAGGTTCAACTGTTAGACCTGCGCACAAGCACACCAAAGCGCACAAGTTCTTGAACATACAAGTATTAGGTTAGGTATACCTACTTGGTAAACAACACAATAGATCACAACTCGATTTGATTGTACCCTGTACACAACCAGCATGATTTTCTAAAATGAATATGTCAGGAGAGATAACAGACAATGAAGATTTTTAAATGTTATTGTAATGCAACCCAAAGTTTATAAAAGAAAGCCTAATGAACTTGAAATATGGAGTGATAATTGATTTATAGAGACAGATTTGGGCTATCAAAACCAATTGTAAGACACATAATATAAACAATGAAATTTCTGAT
>JARFOC010000144.1:115993-126378 GCA_031763485.1 Osmoderma eremita
CTACTCAATCGAGAACAAGCGCCGTTGTCATTCTCAATTCTGATGGATTTATTGGGGTAATAAAGGCGTACCCTTAAAAACGTACATGGTGGTCCTTCCAAGAAGTGTTGCGCCGGGGGTGTGAGTGAAGTTTGTACATATGTTAGACAGAGGTAGAATGGATGAAGAGAAGGGAAAAAAGCAAGCATGTTCCTAGTTTTAATTCCGTTTCGCGCTCATTCGGCAATTCGACTTGATAATGGGAATCCACGTATTCCCGAAACACGTGTCGCCCCGAATGAATTAATACTTGTGCGGGAGGATTAATCCGAACAGTGTGTTTATTGAAAATGTCTGTGCAATAAGAAATTCTTTATGTAGTTTTGGGAATAAAATTTTATGCCTATCAGATTTAATTTTGAAGCTTATAGGCAAATTCACAGATCTTACTACATTTATGAATACTTAGTTGTCACAGCAGTTACAATTATCTTATTTCCTTTAACATATTTTCGCTCTTCTTTTCATGTGTATTTTTCTGTCAGAAATAGAGAATATTGGTTGCTGTGATATGATTCTTGCTAGTTCGTTATCGAGCTCCCAACAAACAAACTACCCACACACACTTTGCTTCGATTAATGACAATAAAATGCCTTAATGCTTCTCCTTTATTGTTGGCTATTTCTTTATTTGCGCAAAAAATACCATCTGCTCTGGTTGTTGTAAAATATTCACAAGGAATCTAAATATCCCGCCATTTTAATACGTTAAAAGTTAAGATTTACGGATTCTATTTTTGAAGTTAGGATATTATTGATGGTTGGCTTCTTTTCAAATAATGCCCAACACTTAGATTTTGGGAGGCTGATGCAGGTAGGGTCTTCGTATGAATAGGAAGCTTACGTTATCTAACTTAATTTAGATTTTTATTGTTCTGCTACATTTCTATGTAAGTTAAGGTGTTATTAACTTATTTTATATGTAAAATCTACCAGGAAGTATATCTAGTTGCACTTAAGAGTGAGAAATCATAAATACCGTTATCAAAGTTTATCGTGGAAAACCTATGTAGCTTTAATTTCCAAAGACACGCGATGTGACGTGTCGATTATCTTGACACACAGAACGCCACCCCAAAATATCTTTATTGGCGACGTATGTTCCCTTATTTACACTAATCTTCGTCTGGTAGTGAGACGTCGGTGGTTTTAAAGTGAGAGAACACGGCAATTACAGTGTCGAGACGCGATAATCGTACCCTCTGAACTATGGATTCATCGCAAATAGCACGTATTTATGAATTTAACTTTGACAAGTCGTAATTACAAGACAAACACACCGACGTTGCTTGTTTTTGATTTATGGTGGAGATATTGTTTGAAACGATTGTTGCTTTCATTTTGTTCGGCCGAAATCTGCATAATTGAATATTAAAATCTGAACGTAACCATTGAGTTGTTTCCAAAATTTCCCCATTTGCCACTTCACCATTTCCTCTGACCATGAGTTATGGTAACTCGTAAATTTAAAGTTAGTCATTCATTTTATGGGCATGTACGGTAAAGGAAATGAATTTGTTTTTTGTTAGCGAAAATTGTTACTTACAACGGCGATGACAGCAAGAAAAATAATGGCAAGTGTTTTAAATTGTAGTACTTGATGTAATTGACAAATTTTTAGTGTTACGTAGACATTTGCTTTATTGGTTAAATTATTTTGAAATATCTTAGCAAATAATTACATTAAATAAAAATAAATATGTGTTATTCGTATTGTAAATAAGTGAATATTTGCGCACGTATTCATGGTTGGAGTAATACTGAATAAATTTAAGTGAAATATTCGCTTATACGTATTTTTCTTTATGAAAATGATCTTTTATATTAATACAGATAAGCGGATATGAAATGAATACTTCTTGAATTCATAAGAATTTGTCTGCAAAGGAATCTTTTTATAGTATGAATATATAAATGTATGTGAATGTATCATCACTCCGACGCCACAATGTCTGGACATATAGACGATCCTTTGTTTGGACCTTTAACTTAGTTTTCTAGTAGCTTTGTATTCGTAAAAACGTTGAAATGCTTTATTGATTTCGTTTTCCTATAAATAAAAAATGGGATTAGAAAATGCAACAAGGCAATGAGACAACAAATGTACTTAGAAGATAATAGTAAATGTACAATTTAATAACCGGTTAATAAGTAAACTAAATATATAACATTTGTAGAATTTTGATATCATATGCGTAATGTTGGCACAGTATTTATTATTATATGGTTTCGTAAAAAATAACTGTTTACCAAGGTTAAAAAGCTCCTATTTTTAGTGAATTTTCAGGTTCTCTACCAACCTATTTTGACTTACGCAACAATAAACAAAGAATAAACATCACGAGCCACAGACCAAAAAATTCAGGAGTCATAGATACACTTCATTGCTGGCTGCCCATTTTCAGTGATTGGATAAATTGTAATGCTTGTTATCCAGAAAAGGATGCAGTTACAGTCAATAATGATTGAAGAGAAAACATTTATAAATGTTCTCTCAATATAAATTTTGATATTGGATAATATGCATAGGATGCATTTTACTGATCGTACGTGATGTCACGTCTCCTTTAGTAGCACAGTTGGCAGTTTACAGTGGCGTGCCTAATAAAATTTAATAAAGTAAATTTAACTGTGAAATTGTACGTCAGTGAATAAAGTATCGCATATTAAAAATTATTAATTAAGAGTCACTCAGTAATAAAATTAGAGAAATTTATCAAAGAAACCATACTTGGCCGGTAAAAACAATGTTACATTAAGCAGAATCAGCGTTATCTAATTTGAAGTTCTGAATTATAGGAAGAAACCAGTGGCGTAGCACTATTTTCTTTAAAGGTAGGTACTAGATAAAAATTTATTGCAAAAATAAATAAAAACGAGGATAATATATAATAATATAAACAGTATGTGCGGATCATATAAAAAATCTAATCCATTTAAAATTTTATTTATTTTTAAAAACATTGTTCCATAACATGCATTCAAAATGCATGCCTTGACTTAAAATGCTAAGTGCATTCTTCTTTTCATATTATCAAAAACCTTTATCAATGTCTTGTGTTATGTCCCCAATTTCTCTTGGAATTGCTGCTTGCAACGCATCGAGGTTGTGTAAACGATTCTTATAAATTCTGCTTTTTAAATAACCAAATAAATAAAAATCTAACGATGTTAAATGTGGAGATCTGGGAGGTCATCGATGATTACTAATTAGTCTATCGTCATAAAATTCAGTAAGTCAAAGTTTCCTGAGCTGCATGTGCTGTAACTCTATCTTGTTGGAAGTATCCTTCACTAATCTCGTCATCGTGTAGCTGGTGAAAAAATGGCTGTAGCAGTCGGTATCTCTCTGCATTTATGGTTTTAGAAAGAAATATTAGTCCAATAGTGCGTCGTCTATACGCGAGCCAAACACCATTTTTTTTTTGGATGTAAACTGCTTTCGACAAAATTATGAGGATTTTCTATTGACCATGTTCTGTAATTTAAGCTATTTACATATCCAGATAGGTGGAACCATGCTTCGTCAGACATAAATGGTAGGTTTAGTACATTGTCGTTATTTAAATTTTCCATAGACCATTGGCAGTATGTTAATAATGCTTCATGATATAAAGGATACAATTGCTAGACTGCAGTTAATTTATGTGGATGCAGGTGTAAATTTTTCTTTAGAGCTTTTCGACAACTTCCGTAAGAGACACCTAAAGGCATAAATGTAATTGTTTTACAATATTTAATTAACATAAATCTTATTGAATGAATGGTGGAAATAGCACGGTATTCAAATATATACTACGTAATACATTGAATCGTACCTGTTTGACCAGATAACTTTCTAACCGATTTACTAGGGCTAACTTCCATGCGGTTTTGGATATCAACAACATTATCGGTTAAAACTGTTAATTTCTCTCCGAAGATTTGCCTTTCCAAATACAGTGCTTCATTTCAAATCGTTTCACCAATACAAACTTATGCTTAACGAATCTGTCATAATCAACTTCTTCACCTGGAAAATGTTCTATAAATTGTTCAATGCACGATTGCACAGAATACGTCCACGAATCATCTGGGTTCCTAGTTCCACTACGGCAGTATGCCATTAAAATAAAAGCTTCTTGTTCACTTGTAAATGGCATGATGTAATAAAGAATAACCTCGCCTAAAATTTTATGGTTAAAATTAAATTAAATTAAATAAACAATTTAAATTTTAAAGTGTTCTAAAAGGAACATTTATTATATAGCAAAAAAACCAAAAAAAAACGAAATTTTAATGAACAGTAAAAGCAGATGACATGTAAACCATATGTAAACTGATATGCACGCTAATGACATTATTATTGCCAGCTCATACTGCAAACCAACAAAATCAACTTTAAAATAAAAAATTACAAAATTGACGGGCCCATTGGTTCTTGGGATTTGTTGCTCGCACGGTATTTCGATACGTATTATTGCAACTAAGTTGCCATCCTCGATGAAATCCATAATGGAAAAGAAGTGTTAGACTTAGTATCTCTGGTTAAGGTAAAACCTTTGAAGACATGCTCATCATCAGACAGATCACTAGTGGAGTTATTCCAATATTTCAAGTTACCGTATCTTATTATCTCATATTGAACCAATTATATTCTCTGTTGGGAGTCACGTGGGTACAATAGTGCCACGACTACTTTATTTGTGTGCATATGTAATTTCTACTTGATACAGATAAACCTACAAGAATGAAGGGTAACTGTTTTGAATGAAAAACTATAATTGAAGAGACATGAATAACTATAATTGCGACAGATCAATGTCTCAACGACTGTAATTACCTTCAGAGCCAGATTAATATTGTATGTGAATGGTGCATCTCCAACAAGTTATCTATGAACGCCAGCAAATGTAGAGTTATGACCTTCTCCCGCAAATTTAAGCCTCTCGTGACAACATTGTGTTGGAAAGAAAGTTTGCTATCAAAGATCTGGGCATAACATTTGATTGTAGCCTCTCATTTTCTGACCACATAAGCAATATCTACAATGATGCGCTTAAAATGCTTGGCTTTATAATAAGAACCTCTGGAGGACTTTCTAACATTGATTGCATACTCACACTCTGTTATCCCTTTGTTCGATCTAAGCTAGAGCTGTGTTGTTTGGTCCCCACTGTATAATTGTCATATTTATTTCCTTGAGCAAGTTCAGTGCCGTTTCTTAAAATTTCTATACTTGAAAAGACTAATTGTTTACCCTCCTCAAGGCTTTAGTCACGCTCTTCTTTTAAATATGTTTAACTTATATCCTCTTGATCTTCGACGTAACCAAGCTGATATTAAATATCTATTTAATTTACTGAACAACTTTATTGATTCGCCATCAAATTAATTTCAATGTTCCTAGGCTGTCTGCTAGAAGTGTTAATACCTTCTACTGCTCCACACCCCGTACTAATATACTTTTAAAGTCACCTTTGCAACGTATGTGTCTGACATACTATTCTCTTCCCAATGGTGACACTGATGTCAATTTTTCCTCTATTAAATCTATTATTAGTAATTGTAAGGTTAGCGTTACCTATCTTTAGCTTATTTGATTTATTTTGTATTTTTTTTTGTTTTAATTTTGTGTTTAATTTTGTTACTGTTTTAATTTAGATCACTTGCGCATGTATGTATCCTTATTCCATTACTGTTATTATTATATTATTCCATGTTATGTATTATGTGTTTTAGTTAGTATATTTATGTTGTCTTGTAATTGGATTTTCATCTGTTGGACAACTCAACAAACTATTATTATTATAATTGACATTACTTACCTGTGTGTGCTGATAATTTTCGGAATTATGTTCTTGGAACTTCATGGAGATATACCTGAATCTCATCAATAAATTACTTTATGTATATGGTCTCGAATCTTTTTAAGATTACACGCTTGTGGTGGCCAAATGTCTCGTTATCAATAATTCTGTCAGGAAATTGTTGTCTAAATTTTTCAAAACAGAATCGCGTGGTATAAACTCATGTTCCACCTGCGTTACGTGTTCCACGGCGAAAATGTACTCTCAATATAAAAGCGTCTTGTTCTTGTGTAGACATTGCAACAATTGAAATCTTAAATAAGGTATACTTTTTACAATTATATGTATACATCAAAAGTATATCAAAAGAAATGTATTGTCCGGTGCTAAGTCAATGAATTTTAGGTATTTTAACAGATGGGAGAGCTCGAAATTCCCTAAAACACGGCACACATACGTCACTTACAATCATTAAAATACACACTTTACTAACAGTAGTATATATTCTATGCAGATTATTCAAATGGGCTGTTACATTGCGCATAAATGGATTCGAACTGTAAATACATATTATTACATTATTCTGTTAGTGCGATTTATTTTGCGTTGCTTGTAGAGTAATTCATTTAAATAGATGAGAAATAGTTGGTGGTAATCTGAGTGCATTACGTTGACATTACACATTTTAAATTTAGTATAATTTATCAGAAGGGTCCGGTCGCAGTTTGTTGTAATCTGATTTCGGCGCGACCGATTATTTACGAGGTGTCCATGGAGATGATTTTACGCTCACCAGCGTACTCCGTTCATGATTTATAGCCGTGGCGGCGATGCTTAAACTCCGGTAGTATAACGTCAGGTCTCGGTGTGCTGCACATTTACACTCTCTGCATTTAATGTCACAGGAACATGGATGATGGTGAATCGGTGTAAATGGATAGGGAGAATGCGGATTGGACGAGTGGCCATCGTACTCGCATAATAACCTAATATGTTACGGTGACCATACACGAAGATTATAGCGTGGAACGGGATTTAGGTGAGTTCATATCGGGTCTGGTCTATTAATCGAGTATCAGGTAAACACTGCTTGATTTGTTGTTTGAATTTTACCCAAAACAGTTGTTATGTTTTCAAAACTCAGAAAGTACCACTGTTTTCAAAAATAAGTAAGAAATGTTCTACAGATCGTAAAGGAAGTTTATACACAAATACTATAAGCAAGGCGTTAAGTACCCGCATAACGCCTGCGAAATACATAAATTACCTAGGAATACCTTTGGATGAGCGACTCGGTTTTGGAGAACATGTGAAAAGAGCGGCCAAAAAGGCGGAGAAAAGAGTGACGGTGTTGGCGCGAGTCATGCCAAACATAGGAGGATATGGCAGCGCGCAACGCACAATTCTAGGTGGAGTCGTGCGCTCTGTTGCCCTATATGGAGCACCTATGTGGTACACAGCAATCAGGAAGAAGGTATACAAAAATATGTTAGAAAAGCCACAGAGAAAGGCACTGCTGAGAGTGACTTCTGCGTACCGAACAGTATCCACGGTGGCCTTGCAGGTGGTAGCTGGTGTTCCCCCGATCGACCATCAAGCGCAGGAAAGAAAATTTGCGCATGAAAATGATGGCATAATAGCACGAAACCAAGCAAGAGTAAGAGGTGGGAGTCGGAGTGTGTGAGGACACACTGGACGAAAAGGCTTATCACTGACATCCAAGCATGGACCGAATGTAAGCATAGAAGAGTGGGGTATTATCTAACCCAAGTCCTTACTGCTCATGGCTCCTTCAGATATTATGCCAAGCGATTTGGCAAGGATGAGACGGAGGAATGTGCCTGCTGCGGGGAGACGGACACAGCGGAACACACAGGCTTCGTGTGCGGAAGGTGGCAAGAATATAGAGAGTCGGTGAGTAGAGTGATTGGCACACTGACATCAGAAAACCGTCACTTATGGCACAATAGCCTGGTGGCGGAAATCGTAAAAAGCCATTGTTACAGCAAAATTCACATCCACACGGAGAATGGCAACCAGGGCAATTACGGGAGCAATTTCTTCCACCCCCTTGCTCGGCGCTAGAAATTCTTCTGGATCTCCCGCCCCTGTATTTTGCGTTGGAAAGGGAGGCCGGATTAACAACCTTTCGCCTTTGGTATATAGCGAACCAATCGCCGCGTACTCATGTGTTCTCGGCAAATAATCTCGGGAAACACGCAACAATTTTGTTGAAACAAGATCACATGCCCCAATATCTACTCCACCATATCGCATGACGCCTGCCAAAGAGGAAATTTTGAGGACTGAAGTAGTTAAACTGCTGGCAGGTAACCTTATCGAAGAGTGTGAATTACCGAGGTCCGCACCAGTAGTGTTTGTACCGAAAAAGAACAGAGCTTTGCGTCTAGGTATTGTTTATCGTTCCTTAAATTCCATAACCAAAGTGGATTCCCATCCTCTACCAAAAATGGATGATTTGCTTCATCTACTAAGAGAACTTTTTATATAACAACCATCGAACTTAGATCAGGGTACCATCAGGTTAGTGTTCGCGAAGAAGATAGAGATAAAACTGCGTTTGTTAGTCCTTTTCGTACGTATCGCTATCGCATCATGCCACTCAGATTGTGCAACGCGCCGAGCGCTCTCAGAAGACCAATGGATCGATTCCGAAGGGGACTTTCGAATGTGTTGTTGTTAGCTTATTTGGACGATTTAATCATGTTATCTGCAGACTTTGATAGGCATCTTTGAGACCTGCAGTTAGTGCTCCCGCGACTTAGACATTTTACGCTTCAAGCAAATCGCGAAAGATGTACATTTGCAAGTGCTCGAGTAAAGTACCTTGGTCACGTAATTACTAGTCCAGGTAGATCCTGACAAACACCGTCCACCATCGCCTTATTTAAATGTTGGAGATCTGGTCTGGATTGTAACCCATACTCGAAGTGATGTCAAGAAGAAGATTACTTCAAAATTCAACCCCAGTAGAGATGGTCCCTATGCAATTATCAAAAGGGTATCATCTACCACCTACGAGGTTGCAAACCCTACCACACCGGAAGTACCATTGGGTGTGTATCATACCTCATCGTTAACCCCTTACCTTGGAGAAGAGGATGGTCAGCCCGAAATACCAATTAGAAAGCGTGGCCGACCCAAGAAGAGCATTTCCAAGAATCCTGGTTCCTCGTCAGGTCGTCGTCGAAACCAGAGGGCGAGGTTGTAGGAAGTATTTTTAAAACGGTAATATATCCCCAGTTTTGACAACGATAGGGGCAGTAGTATGATCGCAGACCTCTAGCGTTACGCACGTAAACATACCCATTCCCATTATTTGTGAGGTATAAGTGGACATTCACTTAAAATATATTAATATTATAGTGTAGTGTAACACCGTGCACAAGAAAAGGAAATACAAAGTTATAGTACGCATTTCTTTAAATATTAAACCGAGCGCGAGATGGAAATTCTGCAGGTTGTCGCATACGGTCTTATTTATGAAAACCGCATCATTATTAACGCGAGGCGCTCATCGCTATCGGTCGCACTGCAAAGGGGCTACCTAGGTGTTATTCCCTATCTGTGTGCGTTCTTTTCTTTTCCTTTTGCAGTTAACGCTTTGTGTGTGGGCATCGACGTACGAATCGAATGCATTTTTCCCCGGCCGCGATTCCGAAGACTTTATTTGCGATTCTTAGATTCGCGTCTCTAGCTACATCGCATGACACCTTTCCGCCGGCATTCTTTAGAATTTCGGTGCGGTCGAACACGTGAACCGCACACAATAGATAAGAATTGAACATGTGCGCATCACAAAGAATGCATATCAGGTACGTAATACGAATATTTATGTATGTACGTATATAGGGAAATTGGACAAAATCTTATGTACCTATAGTACCTACATACATCGTTGAGTGCTTGGAAGGCTTTCTATTATCAGATGCATCTAAAGTGATATAACAACTATTAGAAAAATCCAAAGATATACATTTATCAAACTACATAAAAAATATGTTGCTATCGTATGTAAGTAAGTAAGTAACGTTTATTGATTCAAAGGTGCTGAAGAAAATAGAATCAGTCAAGAGTGAAAAAGACAAAATAAACTAAGGCCCCTGTATAGAAGCAAATATAAACCGAAAACTAAGGAAAACCTAAATAAACTTAGACGCAAACATAAACTTTAATAAGTAAAATAATAATACACAAATGCAGAAACGAGCAGTTATAACGACAAATATATTAAACCGACTCAAAGAAAAAACTCATCAATGGAATAATAACAGTTACTAATTAAAAATTTCTTGACTCTTTGTTTAAAATTAGTGCATTCTGTAATGGAACGTACGGTCATTTGCGTACAGCCCGTATGTATACCCATGAATATAGGGAATTTAAATATTTTTAAGATCAAAAATAAGTATTATCGAGAGAGAGTCTTATACATTAAGGTTTATAGAGTCGTAAGATTCAATTACAAGCCAAAGGCAAAAATAATATTTACATTCAAAGAGTAAATGTCAAAATAAGAGGTTAAACCGAGGGATT
>JARFOC010000144.1:136517-152182 GCA_031763485.1 Osmoderma eremita
AAAGAGTGGAGAAGGTCAATCACGGATAGGAGAGAGTGGAGAAAAATTGTAAGCAGGACAATAGCACTACGAGATCTATAGAAGAGAACTGCGGAAAATGTGGTATTCCTACGGGAATGTAAAGCTTCCATATATAATATATATATATATATATATTTGAATTTTAAAAATATGTGGGAAACTTAGAACCGGCATTAGAACTGGTATTAAAATGGTCTAGCCAGTAATTGGTCGGTGACGAGGATGGTTTAGGTCGCTGAGAGGTAGATGGCGCTGCATTTTTAATCACAGATTTGTGAAGTCGGCGAAAACGTGAAATTTTGTACGGCACCCATCACTTTAAATGTGTATAATCTTTTCTCTTTAACCAAAATCTTATATGGACAAGATTAATATAAGTGAGTCTTTGGCTTATCTTCTAGTCGTTCATGGTATTAAAATACCATTAGTTAGTAGCAGGTACCAAGACGTTTCATTAATTTTGAATCTATCGTCCACAATAGTACAATTTACCATAACAATTAATTATTTAGTTCAACTACGTAATTAATACTATTACATACACTTCCTTGTTACTCCACGTAGGTATAAATTATTTCTTCAACAAATTGTAATATTTACTATCTGGAATGGTATTTAAGTAAGTAGTGAGAACTGACTACAATTTTAGTGTTACAATTTAGTGCGAAATTTTGTTACAGATTGTACTATATGTTCTACAAAGTGTAGTGAAATATTTACAATTGTAACACAACTTTTACATTTCAGAGTGAAGGTAGTATGAAATCAATTAATCTTTTCTCTTCAGGTTGGTCATGAAAAAGTGATCATAGTACCGAAATGCATGTTTCACTATAATTCATTTATTAGATTAATTGAACCGATGACGCAAAAATTACCGAAAAAGGCATGGTATTGTTTAAAAAATAGGCTAATGAAGAGTGCTTTGTTTTAAAATAATGGTAAATGTATATAAATTATTATTTAAAACTAGAATATAGGAAAGTATTTCTACTAATACGAATAAAAAGGTTTTAATTAAATTTCAATGTTGGCATTTGCATTGCAATTTAAAAATTTTATCGGATAACAAGCGAAATGCGTATTTCAATAAATCAATCAGAATTTGGAATTATGACTGATGCTAAATGCTTAGTTTTTTAATGTAACTCACATCTTCAAACTTTAAAGTAAAACAAAAAATACCCTTACCACCTTCATGATTCAAAAAAAGAAAGATTTCTGCCAATAGCGTACGTTCAAAAGATGAAGTATATAAAAAATATATTTAAAAAATATATAGATATACCGCTGAGATCACACAACACGTTTGATTGTATAGTTCCAGGCTTTCCTCACGTACATACAGCTGTTTCGAACTGACTTAGTCCTCGTCAGTGCACGTCGGAGGAATGCCTGTCGCTCGTTCAATACTCCGTATCGTTAACTAAACGTTAGCACATCTCTTTAGGGAAATTCCAGAGACATCTAACGCCCAGCCGCGGATTCATGACGTAATCTCCAAAGCGATAACTAAGTTACCAGAGATTCGTGTTAGCGTGTGATCTTATCGGCGTCGAATGACTAATAAATCAAAAAAGGAAAGATTTTTGCCAATAGTCGCCACGTACGTTCAAAAGATGAAGTATATAAAAAATATATTTAAAAAATATATAAAGATGTCTCTGGGATTTTCCTAAAGACATGTGCTAACGTTTAGTTAACGATACGGAGTATTGAACGAGCGACAGGCGTTTCTCCGACGTGCACTGATGAGGACTAAGTCAGTCCGAAACAGCTGTCTGTACGTGAGGAATGAGTGTTGTGTGGTCTCAGAGGTATATTTATATTTTTTTTATATACTGCATCTTTTGAACCTTCATGAGTGACAAACTCTAGATACGACAATTAAGTTTCCATTCTCCGTAGAATCTATAAAGGAAAATAATGTTTGACGTAGTAGCCTGGAAAATATGTTCGCACCAGATCACCACTGGAATAACGCTGTATATATAATAATAATTATAACACCCAGTAGTATTCTAGTGGTGATCTGGTGCAGAGCATATCTTCCAGGGTGCTACGTCTAACATTATTTTCCATTGCAGATTCTGCTAGGGATGGCAACTTAGTTGCCGAAATACTATTGAAAATCTCGTTTTTCAAAACAAGGTTTAAGCACCACAACACTAAATAACGGTGCGGATTTGGTGTAACAGCATTCGTTAACAATTTGCATTTAAATTTCCGAAAATTAAATCCATTATTGCAAATAATGTTATTAATTTACATGAAATATTGTTCAAAATACTTAAATAAGTGCATTTACTCGTACTTGTATGCATACTTCAATGTCCCATACCGTAAACCATGACATCAAAATATTTGTAACATCACATATTTATTTTCAATGCAGTAACTAAAGTGTTTTATCTAGGTTCCCATATTTCCACATGGACCTTTTGCTTTTCCTTGATTTTCTTTCGATCGCGATTTGAAATAACTAAAACATATGTTTTAGTACATTGGCTTAAGGTTGTTTTAAGACAAAAGATATCTTTCTATTGCGGAAGATTTTGGGATTGCAGAGCATTTTGTATTATATTTTGTCTCTGTGGAGGCTGTGTAAAGCGTGGTTTCTATTATGTCTTTAATTGATTTATATCTGAAGTTGATTACTCAGGGGAATAAAAACTAAACTTATCGAACGTGATAGTCATCCTTGCCGAGTTCAATCTTGTTCCGCTCCAATTTGAAACTTGAAGATCTAATTCATTTATAAAGTGATTGCAAAAACTAAACGCATTTTGCTGAAATAACAACAGCAATTTAATAATCAGCAAATTGATAGGTCTAAATAAATACACTTAACACAGTTGGTTGCAAATTGAAGTTTTTGAAACAAATTTTTATGAAAACGGAACGTTTTACTTTGAAAATCGGTCATCCTTTTGATTAATTTTTTTATATTGGCATGGAAAGTATGAGCATATTCTTTATCTATTATAAAATATTCAAGTTGTAACAATTATTTATTATTATTATTAATTATTATTCGAAAATTAGTTTGTTAGTGGTGAAAAACGACGGATTTATATCGATAGTGCGATTATTTATAACATCCACAAAACAATGCAAGGCAAAAACTGCGGCTAGAATCATTGTATTCGATGTAAATGTTTACATACTCTTTCATATATTACTGTTTCAGGTTTATCTATAAAATATTGATTTGCCGACATTTCAAATTACATGCAATATTCGAGCAGATGTTAGAAATTAATAAAATTTAATTGTGGTAAGCTGTGTATATTGATTCCGTATAAGGGGTATTTGACAATAGACATCAATAAGTCTTGGAAATAATATTAAAAAAATTGGAGGAAGAAGCACGTATCCATAAAACTTTTGCGGGAATTTATAGGAAAGAGAGTTACATTTCATATTTGACTCTAAACCTCTTTGCGTGAGCATTGTCAGAATTGTAATACTTTCCTTTAACTCATGAAATTCCTTGAAGAATTTCGTTTGAATGCTCTACAATAATTTTTCGCATTTATTCCATAGAAATCTTTCCGCTTCGAAGGTAAATATTTTCAATTTGCTGCATCTGTCGTAAATGCCGTTTCCGTGAGAACAGCTCCCACATTCAATTCGAAAATAAATCCCGGCCGATTGCGCAATTTTTCACGGTCCCTAAATCGAAACAGTGTTCTTCACTCGCGACCTCTTTCATTCTGCAATTTAAGCGTTCAATTAATTTCACAAAATTGCTCACTCTAAATTTTTAGAACGCGCAGATAAATTGGAATGAGTGTGTGGAGTATACCGGGACTTTTAAACTATGGGATGTTATTTTACATACTCAGTAAAATTGTCTATATAGACATATATCCGAAAACAATGTGTTTCGAAGTTATGGGCTGCTTTTGTGTAAAGGACTTTGAACCTAATTACATAAAATTAAACTTTTGTAATGTAAGTAAAGAAGTGATTCGAACATATACATTAAGGTAAGAATGGATAGCGAAAGTATATGAAGCGAAGATTGAGGCAGAAATGTATAAAATCAAAGAAAGTATAAATAATATGCTGGGGTGAGGAAATTAGGAAGAAAGTAATGTTGAAAAAACAAAAACGGAAAAAATATCTTAGGTGAAGAAATAGCGAATACTACAACAAATACAAAGATCAAAATAATAAAGTAAAAGAGTTGGCGAAAAGAGAAAAACCCGGGAAGAATTTGGGGATAAATGGAACATGATAGTAAGGACAAGCAGAAGTTATTTCACAGAGTACTGAATACACTAAGGCAAGGCAGACAAATCAGAAATAATTGCATAAAATCAACAAATGGTAAGATTTAGCGGAAGAGGCAGATATAATAAAGGGATGGAAGGAGTATTTTGAAAAATACTCAATATAGAACAACAACGTACTGCAGAAGAACAAGAAGAAAATGATACAAGAAATAACACAGAGAACATAGGAAATGAGGAGATTACTTAAGAGGTAATAATAGAAGCCATAAAAAGAGAAGCAAAGCGACTAGACATGGCGGGATAACAACGGAAACGGTAACTAACTTGGATAAGAACGGGATTGAATTGTTAGAAAAATTATTTAACACGATCTGGAAGGAACAAAATTACCAAAGACTGGGAAGTAGGAATAGTACTGCCTATACACAGAAAAGGTTACAATAGAGAGTGCAGAAATTTTACAGGAATAACTCTGTTAAAAATATACAAGCGAATTCTGGAGAAAAAACTAACAATAACAATATAGCAACAATTAGAGGAATCACAGTGCAGCTTTAGAAAAAGAAGAGGGGTACAAGACCACATATTTACAATGAAACAACTTATAGAAAATAATACGATTAATACCGTACACGTAGCATTTAGAGATACAGAAAAAGGATTTGATAGTATCCCAAGGAACACCCTCAAAAGAAGAGGTACATGCAATTATGTGAGAACAGGAAACATGAAGTCACAAGGGTTTCTAACCAGGGAGGGTGTCTCAGTCTGGTGCCTTTCAATATAATAGTCGATGATGTACTAAAGAAAATCAAAACTAAAAGACTGCCGGTAGGATACAGAAATATGCAGAGATTCGCAGACGATGTGGTAACATACGCGAAGAGGGAAAAAGACCTGCAAATAAACCTGAATCTTTGGAATACAGCACTAAAAAGAGAAACCTGAAAATAAAAAACAAGACTAAATGGCTATAGGTATAAACGATCCAAGAGAAAAAATCATAATAGGCGGAAGAACAAATAGAGGCATTCAGGTACTTAGGTGTAAACATACATAAAGATGGTAAAGAAGACATGGAAATAAACAATAGATTACACAATAGAAAACACGTCAAAACTATACTATGCACATTTATAAGGAAAAGGGAAGTATTCAGGAAGCAAAGTATTAAAACCAATCTTAACATATGGTTGTGAAAGCGGGATTTTAAATAACAAGACTAGGAGCAGAATTCAAACCATAGAAATGAAGTTCTACTTGGGTTTGTGGATCTATTTATACACAAATGTAAATAAATTGTGCGAAACATATTCTTAACTGGAATTCTTCTGTTTAGAGACCACTCTTGATACAAACTACATCTCTCTCTCTCTCTCTCTCTCTCTATTCCATATTTCCTTGACCATAACCGTATATAAATATAAAACCTCAAAAACAAATTGAACAATAACAAAAAATAGTAAACAGAAGTGGTATTAAATAACATTAGTTAACAAGATTTTTGTCCCAAGCACAAAAATGCCTGATTCCCATATACTCTTGCATTATGAAATCATCAGATCAGTACCTCACCGTCCGAAATTACCTGTGCCTAAACCTCTAAAAAACATGACACTAAGCGATGATGAAAGTGCTAGTGATACCCTGCTATGTTGGCAGACTATTGCAGGACGCTGAAGAGAGATGTTTCTGAGTTCAAAGTACAGCCGAAAGTCATATATCAGCACAGTTTCTAAGTAAATATATTACTTTGTATGTCATTTTTTCATGATTTATACACATCTTATAATATATACTTTCACAAAATTTCATTGCTTTGTCACTCTGAAACCCTGCCTGATAGTAAAATTCTGAAAACGGATATGAAATAAGTGTAAAAAGTACTATCAAGCTCACCCACTTTACCTAGTGGGACAAAATAAATCTTAAATTTTGTTGACCAGTGTAATTTATGAGAGTAACAAATAAAATCTTCTGACAATTAACTTATGATAGCGATTATTCTTCGTAGCTTCCCAAAATCCGCAAAAAACGCATGGTTTACGGACATATGTTTGTACAAAATTTTCTAATTGCCTGGGGCTGTAGAATAATATCTCAGTTTGGCGAAGCAGTTCAAGACACCCGGTATATGTAACAACTGATTTTATTCTTTAATTCTCTGCGGATGAGCCTAGATTCTTTGTCTCATTTGACATTATCTTTCGTTTCAAACTAATCTTTCTGCTTACCTCGGATTACTGAATGAACCTTGTTTAAGCGATGGCAATAATGACAAGAGAGGCGCCTTTGTTTCGTGTTTCTTTGTTACAGATTTAAGGAAATGTTGGTTTTGTAATACCGCGTTCTAATATTTCTTTCTCCAGAGAAAGGATTTCACTTTAAATCACTTGTGTGTTTTAATATTGCCAGGAATATTTCTTTTATAAATATCTTTTTCTCAAATAAAAGTATCTTTGAATACCGAATGGAACATTGTGAATTAAGGAAAGCTATATACGAAAGACGATATACGAAAAAGAACAGCTAACCATGATAGCTTGATCCACAATTTCAAAGATTTATATGCTGGAATTATAACGTATTTAGAATATTTTGACGTCAATACATATTCTTTATGACAAATCTGTTTCGGATTCTTAAATATCCAAGATTGTGTGTAACATTTATAGGAACACTTACTTTATAGAATCTGTGGAAGGAGCTTTTGTACGCATTGATAGGTATTGTCTTAGGAAAGCAACAACCTCTGTGTTAGAACAGTGTACCTTATGTATGTGTTTCTGTATTAATTATAATGGTGGACTAATGGGAATACGTGGATAATGGGAATCCACGTATTCCCGAAACACGTGTCGTCCCGAATTAATAAATACTTTGTGCGGGAGGAGTAACCCGAACAGTGTGTTTATTGTGCTGCCCCACAGTCCTTGCTATCTTTACTACTAAATGTATAGTTTAAATAATTACTACCTTATTTTTTGTATTCTACTGTTCATTAATTTATTTTTTGTTTGTTATTAAGAAGTTATTTCTCTGGATTAACAGCTACGTTAAAGAAGGAAAATGATGGTAAATTTTTAATTTTTCTAAACAACTACATTAAGTGAAGATCTTACAAATAGAAACCATTTATAAGACCATAGGTAACTATGATTTTTATCAAAAAAAAAGAAGTTGATAACATAACTCCACTGTGACAGTTCAAATGGAAACTTTTGACTATGCCCCCTTATAAAGACTTGAATTAGTAACAATTATATCCTTTACACTTTTGGTAAAAAAATATAATATCACATTTAGTTACCTACAAACTTCAAAAAAAGAAAAAACGAATAGCACTTCACATTGTTCCCATAAAATTCTTTTCCTATTTAACCATCTCTAACTCCGCTAGTTCCTGAGATCTCTATAATAAACATAAAAAAAACAGTCTGTATATTATTATACAGTCCAGTTTATACCTGATGGTGTCTGAGCAGTAAGCTTCAGCTGAATATTGTTCATAGAGCGAATAGAACGGGGCCACCAAATGGATGCCATGGAGATTGAACGAAAGGCGAATGTTCAGCATCTGCACGTGCTCTTTGATGAAAAACTTTTCAGAACACATCTCTGATTGCTGCTGCCGCGTTACGTTGCATGGGTTTTATTTTACGCATCTGCAAAGTTTGAGCAATGTTGCCGAAATCAAATCCCTTTTTAGTGCTCTGGTTCTGAGTAAATTGAAATACAGGGCTGTTATTTGGTATCAAGTGTATGAGAAATATATTCAATCAATGTTCAACCGATTGCTGGCAATTTACTACCACAACATCCACCCTCACTGCGAAGTTATCAAACCGCGTGATTTTATTCTGTGAATTGTTAACGATACTCCAAGTGGTCCGACTTTTATTATCTGTTACTGCTATCTGATTATCAAAAATACTTTGCTTAGCACACTCTCTGTTGAATTTTCCTTAACTTATGAATGTTTTGTAACACTAGGAACCTTTTCTGTGAAATATAAAAATCATTAAGTCTAGCACTAATTGCATTGCATTCTCATTGTTAATCCAGCTTTTGTGTCTATTAATTTATGTATATAAAGACGGTGTCAAAATAATAACAATGTTTTAAAGAAAGCATCAAACTTTCTGTTAATACCATCAGCTGCATACACATCAAATCAATTCCCCTTATCTAAACAGCTACTAAAAACATTCTTATTACCTAAATTATATTATCTACGACGTTCAGTATAATTAGTGGTATAAGTTGAATAATCTGAATACATATAAGCAAATATTATGTAAATATATACAGCGCGCGCCTAAAGTATGGAATGCATTCACCTTACATAAGAAATTTTTCGAGTAAATGGCTACTGAGTGTTAGAAACCGTAAATTTTATTAACAAGAATTATTTCAAAAAAGTTGATGACGTCATTACTCAAAAACAAATGATGTTTGAATATAGACTTTCACGCAAATTTTTACCAAAAAAAAATCGACGCGTATGTGGTCAATGGTCAGTTCCATTAGGGAAACATAGATATCGCCAATAGTAGTATTGGCAAAGTTAGTATTAAATTATGTTTGTTTGGCCGATTATAATGCCACTATTGGCGACTGTAATGCCACTATTGGCGACATCTATGTTTCAATAGTGGAACTAACCTTTGACCATATATAAAATATATAATAATATATTCATGCCGTATTCGTTTTAAAGATTGGATCAGTTCACTTTGGCGAAAATGACAAAACCAAAAAACCGAAATGACTAAATCAACACCGCTAAATAAAACACGCAAGTGACCAACATTCACTGTCAAAATAACTTAAACTCTTTGTTTTCTGTTTATAAATTATTGCAGTTTGTTTAAACATAACTATCGTACGACCAGAGATAATTATATACGTTCGATCATAACTTACTAAGATAAAACAATACTCATGTAAGAGTAACAATCATTAGATTACTATAACAAATAAAAAATATTAACATACTACTACTATATCTTCTCCAGAAGACATAACTCTACGGATCTCTATATTTTTTTGTTTTTAAAGCTGCTATAATATGTAAACAAATTCTATTTTAAGGTTACCTTCTTATTTGGTTTATTTGAACTGATTATCTGATCCCACAAAGAGAGGTGAGTTTGGTTAGTTCAGAAACACAACATTTCAGTTTCTTTATAAAACTGAACAAAGCTATAGTAACCAATAGGAATACACCTAATATTTGGTAATTTGGTACAAGTCTGTGCCATCTCGAATGGTACATTCAACTCGAGAGTTTAAATTTGTAAAAATATTATCTATAGTTGCAGAGGAATTGTAATTAGCTCTAGTTGCATGAAAGACTTTTTGAGATAAACTAAAGGTTTCAAATAAACTAAGAAGGATGACACGTTTAGATTCATTTGGAGAAAATTAAAGTTGAAATCACGACTTACAATAATAGGTGTATTTGCAGTAAAATATTTTTCGAGAACTATATTGAGGTTAAGAAATATATCAAATACATCATCAAGATCACATATAAACTAAAAACAAGTATACTGGTCTAATACCAGTAAGTAAGTTAAGTAAATAAGTAGGTATAAGCTAAAATATTACATCACACATTTCAAAATACTTTTCAACGCAAAACTCAAAATTCTGTACTAAATAGCTTATATAAATCCACCCGAGTATATTGTATTACTGCAAACTTTCCAAACTACGTAATTACTTCCATTATATCATTTGTACTCATAAAAATATGAACATTACAATTTGAAGCGGGCAATTGCTATCACGGCTGTACCATCTATTCCATTTCCCACTGTAGTTATACGTCCCTTGTATACTTTTTCTTGTACAGTTTCTTGTCCTACTCCAGCTTTCGTACCCAAAGTTTTCGAAAAGTTTTAATGCTCTCCACCGGCAAACTTTCTAAATGTATTACTGTTGTGTGTCCAGTGATTAATTTACAAAGTTGTATCCATGTACCAGACTGTGAATTTGTAAAGTCCCTTTTGTTGCATGCAGTCTTTAGTTCTACCTCCGTTTTCCGTTTCCTTTATACGCGCCGTTATTGTTGGTTTGCTTTTGCGAATTTCACTTGCTCCAGCTGTAAAACGATTTTTTTACCCCCACCGAGTTTTGAGGTGAAAGTCTTATAACGAAAATCCCGAGAAAGTATTTTCACTCGCTGTTTTAAAATTTGTCGGTCTCGTCTGCCGAATCCGTGTAAAAGAAAAGGAAAAGGTGACGGAGGGAAAGAGCGGGCGATGCTAAGGGCTAAAACTTTACGAATTCTGTTATATTTTACGAGTAGCTGGGGTAGGAAATATCTTTAAGTTAACTTTACGGGTTTCTTACAAACAGTGAACCTACGCCGTATTATTAAGGTTTGAATTGGCCCTATTAAATTTGTAATGGTACTTTATAGTTCCAAAATTGGCGAAAATGTTGGCAATATAGGCTGATTGGTGAGTTTTTCGAGTTATATTAACAAGCAGGAAATATTCTTACATCTATTTTATTATCAATACTTAAATTATTTTCATCAATTTGTTTAAATGGGGCGTTCATATTTTGATATCAAGCAATAGATTGAATTATGTCCACTACAACGGCTTTTGCTCTCTTGAGTTTATTTCCCGATCTGTTAAGGGTTAAATCTTGGACCGCTGCTTTTTATTGTTTATATCAATGACCTCCTTGAATCTCTATCTTGTCCAGCATTAGCTTATGCTGATGATGTAAAGATATATTCGTCAATCTCTTCGGTTCAGGATGTCGATTCTTGCAATATAATCTGGACTCCTTAGTCGATTGGTGTGTTTCCAACAAATTAGAAGTTAACGTTTCTAAATGCTGCTCAGTTTCTTATACTCGTAAACGTAACACATCCTATGTATGTAGTAGGTACTTACTGATGCCATATCTACAAGTAATACCTTCTTTGATCTTGGAATTCTCTTTGACAACCAACTCCGGTTTAATTTGCATATTGAAAAATTATGTTTCGAAAAAGCTGGGATTTATTATGCGTGTTTCCAAATATTTCCAAGATTTAACGGTTTTAAAATCTTTGTTTTTTGCATTTGTCGTAAGCAGTTTGGAGTATGCGTCTGTTGTGTGGTCTCCACACTATCTATGCCATCAGCTATCGATTGAGCGTTTTCAACGAAAGTTTCATAAATTCTTGTTATTCAGGATTAATGGAACTTATCCTCCTCGTGGTATCGACTATGCAGAGCTGCTGTTGGGACACAATATGGATTTGCTTACTTTGCGGCATGATGTACACGGGGCCAGGTTTGCATGGGGGCTTCTTTATGGCTTGATTGACTGCCCACTACTGCTGTCTCAACTACATTTAAATGTTCCTCGTCAAACATCGAGATTTGCAGCTTCTTTTCTCATCCCTACCTCCAGGACAACCTTTTATTTAACGCTCCTGTTTGTCGCATCAGTCGCAGTGCCAACACACACATCGAAGGTGTTTTTAGATAGCGAAGCTAATATAAATTTAATTAATTTAATGGCTATTTTTATCACGTTTTAAAAGTACTATTTCATTTGTTATATACGTTTATACTATTCCTTTTGATTATTATATTTTGCACATACATATATATCAGTATGCAATGTATACATATCAATGCTTAATTGTAATCTACCCTGTAATAAGAGTTTCTGTTTGGTAATAAATAAATAAAGAAAAAGAAAATAAAAAAAATATCAAGTATGAAAGGTCCATTGTCTTCTGAATTCAGCTATACTGCCCAATAGGGGTAAGCTGTTTGTAGCCTTTGGGGCCCTAAAGTTCCAAAATGATAATTGATGTACGAGAAACAAATCAACCCGCAAACTTACCAACTAGATGTTTATATTGCTAGTGCCTGTGTCATCCAGCTTGGCAAAATAAAGACGGTTATAAAATTCTTGTAGTACATTGTCTCTAGTGGCTAATTTGTCGACATACAGGTCTTACATTTAGAATGTCGAACTGCATATCACATATTATGTGAATAGAAGCCCTTAGACCCTAGAAGACAGGCAATCTTTTAACTAATAAACAATAAACCGATAAGACTATGCAGACCAATAGGCCAAGAGCCTGTACATATCGGTACAGGGCACAAGGGTCTGGGAATGGGTGGTCTATCGCATGGGTACAAAAATGAGAGATAAATACAAAAAGCCAATGGGCTGAAGTGTTTTCGGAGACTTATGTCAGGCGGCTCCCATAAGAAGGAAAAAAACAAAATAAATATAAATTAAATAGCGGTGTACTTAAATGCATTAATGGTAAACTAGAAACAAAAGAACATAACCACGCTATGTTTGTGTATATACCGATATTAGCTGACACAGAGTGCAGTTGAAAATATCGCAATGCAATCTATTGTTGTGAGCTCTAGTATACTAGAAAGATGCACTTTGCCTAGGTACTAAAAATGATAATTGAACAGGAATATTCGATAGTCAATACAGTTGTTTATGAATTTATATAAAGACGTAAGGCTTGCTATAGTTCTCCTACTCTCAAGCCATTGCATGTCGAACCTTGATAGCAAATCCAGCTGACTCGTGCCACAGGCAGGGTAAACACGGTCGGACTTAAACCACAAAGACTTAATAAATCGCATCTGGATAACCTCAAGTAAATATTTATGTATATACTAGAGCGACGCCCACATCCACTACGGCAGCGTACTCTAATTTTGATCTAATAAGTAAGAGGTATAATGACTTCAAAGCTCTAACGTTGGAGAAAGTTTTGACAGATTGTAATGATAAAGCCAAGTATCCTCTGCGCAGATGGAGCGGTATCATTGAAATTGAATGTCAACCTCACATCAAAAGCCATCCCCCAAACCTCAGCAGAACACTGAGGAAAAGTTAAGCCTTCCAATATATAGTCACAAGAAGTGAGATTAACATTGCGGATCTAAGACACAATTTTGCATTTAGGAATGTTTAGCAGCAATTTATTTATCTTATACCAATTATTAATAAAATCTATTTGATCTCGATATAATATGCAGATACATAAAGTATCAATCTTGGTAAATATTTGAAATTGTCAGTACACAACAAATTCTCACACTTTATAATGGATGTGACATTTATGAAGGGCTGAAATAGTAACGAGCCAAGGTTTGATATCTGAACCACTCCAGTGCTGACAGAGAAATGCTTTAAGTGATAGCTGTTGTAACTCACAAACTGCAACCTATCCGTGAGATAAGATCCAAACAATGTTATGAAACCATCATTTAAACTAAAGGTATCCAATCTCTGCAGCAGTATAGATTGGTCTACGCGGCCAAACGCCTTTGCGAAGTCAGTATATATTAAATCCATCTGAGTGGGTGTCTCCAAAGCATTAGATATTCATTAAGCTAAGCAAACTAGGTTAGTCGCAGTAAATCGGTTAGGCATAAACACAAAGAAGGTATTAGTAGCGAAGGCAAACAATTCGTATATCTTATCAAAACTCGAAAGAATTGATATGGGACGATGGTTTTAAATCAATTAAGGAGTCCCATACTTAAGAACAGGACAAACGCCAGCAATTTTCCATGCCGCTGGGAAATTAGATGTTGGCAGCGCTAGATTAAAGAGAATGTATATTGGCTTGACAAATATTTCAGCCCAGTCCTTCAGCGAGAAACTGGAAACTTGATCATGGCCTGCTGTTGGACAACTTTGGAATAGGCGTACGTATCAATTCTTCAGAGGTATGCGTGATATTGACGAGAAGTAAGTTGGCAAACAAGAAACTTTCAGGAGTTGAGTTGGAGCCATTGTCCGAGGAAAAATATACCGAACTGAAAGAGTCAGCAAATGCATTGATCATATTTTCATATTTTCATATCATCACAATCAGAGTCGGTCAATGTAATTCTGCCAGAGATTCTAAGGATCTTTATTCTATAGAAAGTTGTTGTTCTCATTGTGTCTTCAGAAAAAAAAAACACACAATGAGAACAACTTTCTATAGAATAAAGAATGGTTATACTATCAAAAGTAATTTTCCTGTATTCATATGTAGTAGATATGTTAACCTATTCTGAATAGAAACAATTAACTATTGTGTTAAAAAAGCAAAGCAAAGGAGATTTCAATTTTCAAATAAATTTTCTTAATAATTAATCTCCAAAAAGTTAATATATAACTTAAATAGCTGTAAATCCAATATTGGTCTTTCTCCTTAGAAATTTTAATTTTCATTCTACCATAAGGGATATTATACAAGATGAACGGACATTCTCTAAACTTCGGTAATTACGGAACTTCCGCTCAATAAATGCTTAATATAAATTAATATTAAAATCGTAAATAGGTTTATTTTGTGCAAATTTAATCTCCCCAATGAGTAATTATTGCATCCTTTCAATTCAGAAATGAAATCTCTATTAGATATTATGGGGAGGCGGGCTGGCGAAAAGTAAATTAATCGTGGTGCTGGTTATTCATTAGGCGTCGATAAAATCAGCGCGAGCGAAACATTTTCCTGTTTTTAAGCTCCTGATTAATACGACTTGATTACAGATCAGTTCTAATCACCCTTTACTTAATCGGCGTTTTTGGATTCGGCTTTTCGGAGCGCTTTTCTTTAAGGGTGTACGTTGTCTCCCTATTTGTCGGTTCTTCGAAAATAAATACCCGATGGTATTCCTTTTTCTTCCATCTCATTAGTAAGGGATTACAAGAATAAGTTCGTCGTAGTAAAATACCGAGAATGTATGCACCAAAATATTCAACAACATTCTGATGTTCTTTCTTTAGTATTATAAAGTAGCATGAATTATGGGAAATAAACTAAGAATGTTATAACCTTATGCAATTATATCCAAGAGACAAGGATTTATAAAATATTTGATTTTTCACTGTTGACTTCATTTTGGTGCTCCGAATTTCTTCTAACTTTGAGCGGTTGTAGATTTTTCTTGGTTTAATTTCTTAATAATAATAATAATAATAGTAATAACATTTATTTAGGCTTCCTATACACAGGAAAGTGTCACACACACGTCAAAAAGAACACAAGGAAAAAATAAACTAATATTAGATAATTAATTAAACTACACTATTAATAAATTCACATAACATTCCGTAATTAAATCGTCAAGATTATTACTAAGAAATTCTAAGTAGAAGCATTTTTTAATGAAGTGACTTTTCATTATTTTTTTTAAATAAGTCTGGAAAGATACATTTTTTAGAATATTTACAAGGCATTGAAACACTTTGCCGCACAATAATGTGTACTATTTCTGCTTCTGGTTATTTTTAAATAATCTAATCTCGTCTCGTCGGATAAGTGTTAAAGTCACTATTAGTGTTGTTGTTTCTAATATATATATATATATATATATATATATATATATATAAGTCTAAAAATTC
>JARFOC010000144.1:152282-216767 GCA_031763485.1 Osmoderma eremita
TTTAATCTTATTGTCGTGGTGGATTATACCACATTTTCCGCAGTTCTCTTCTATAGATCTCGTAGTGCTATTGCCCTCTATGGTACTACACATACTTTAAATTAATCAGAGGCATATTGAAATTTGGCGAAACTTCGTCGGAGCGGACGGAAATTTCCCTGTGTTTAGTCAAGCTTGGCCCGCAAATCGATATTCTATTGATTATATTTACACGTGACCGAACAATTTGTTTTGCTTATCTGATACGTAATTAAATACAACGGGACAAAACACAACGAAATGATGATTATGTTCGGACAATGAATGCAAAATGGATTTTGGTTTGGTTAAATTGCTTTTGGTAATTTCCCACAAGCACCGCAATTCCATGGGTCCTATCGACATTTGGACGTGCGTGTCATTGATATGTTAGGAATAGATAATGCGGATATGTAGGTATGCATGTATGTATAATAATAACATTCATGCACGTAAGAGTATACAAAATGCTTTGAATAATGAGGTTCGTGTTTGTAATATTACATTAAAGAAGTAAAATTTTAACGTTAATTAGTTAAACGCTTAAAAGCACATTTCGGCGGTCGTAATTGGGAGAAACAAGAACGGCACGAATATAACGGTCTCAATTCGGAGAGGAACACCTTTCCAGGTACATATATACATACACTGTAATTGCATGCAGCCTTTGTATGTGTCCCTATATATGTATAGGTGTACGTCTGCCGGCGAGCGTGTGCGGGTATATTTGCTGAATTGTATGGGTCAACCTAATTAAAATTATCGATTTTATGGCCACAAATTCCAACAATAAGCAACCGAAGTAATTAATTTAAACCGCATGCTGTATCGGAGGCCGGTATTACAATGGTTGCAATACCTAGCTCCAGTTTACGCTTCCGATTAACATCTGCAGATCTACATACCTACTGCAGATCTACCTACCTACATCTCTGAAGTAGTGATTTGTAGACAACCGGATTTAAAGAAATTTAGGAAATTAACTTGTTTGGTTGATAGTGTAAATAGATCCGAGATTTCTATTGTAACTGTGCCATGTGCTATGGAATAAATGAATCCAAGCATGATTCCTTTAAATAAACAAAAAATGAAAAAGAAGAATGGTGTTCGGTGAACGATTATCTCATTTCTACTGGATGCAATAATATTTGGTTAAATCAAATCACAGGAGAACTGAAATAACTGAAACAAAAACGGGATTTCTAATGAAAAATGGATGATAGAAATTGTACTTAAAAGCTTAATCATTGTGTTAATGAGTGATAAAAAATACAGCGGTTCGTTTATTTTGATATGTACTATGCAATATTTTGATCATTTTGTGGTCCTACAACGAAATAGTGATTAACATTTTTAAACGGTATACGTGTATTTCATTTGTGATAATAAAAGTCTAGCACTTTGTTATTAAAATCAATTGATTGCAAGTTTGTTATTGCCTAGTCTACACATTCTGCATCATAAATTGCATATTACAAAGCAATTCTGTAACCAAATTCAAATTATCAAAGATACAAGCAACAACTTATTGATAAAATTAAATTGATTGATTCAGTAAGAAGAGGTGGAAACGTGGTATTTAAAATTAACAATAAATTACCATTCTTGCTATAAACTACACTATTTTTAAAAAGTTTAGTAAATACATGTATGGCTTATCGCATTGTATTTATTAACTGTAAATCCTAAACCATGACAATACAAAATAGGTTTCTACAAAAACATAGCCACAAAACAAACATTCTTTCACAGATTACATGTATACAAATACATAATATTGCACATAATAAAAACATTACTTTTTGTTCTATTATTTATTAGTAAGAGAATTAAATTCAGGGTGTTACAAATTGTGACACAAATATTGAGGGGGCATAATATTGCGAAAAAATTGCGCAAAAGTCTACATATCCAAAAATGGACTGTTTCTGCGATACGAAACATTTTACATTCACACTACTTTTTTAATTTGGAACAAACAATGTAATTCATGAACAAACAACAAAGGTAAAATGTCAAAGATGTTCAAAGTGCTTTCCATCTCACCGCAGTCAGATCTTTGCCGCAAGGATATTCGAACTATTTAGAAGCGTCAACATAAAGACGCATTCGGGCATTCCCATTATAAAATCAATGTCGGCTAATTCAATGTTGGAGTAAATAGGCATAGTGAGAATTCCTAAAATTGTGTCGCATCCACTTAATGTCAACTACAAACTGTATGTATGATAGAACATCTGTAATATGAGTTATCTATGGAGTAATAAAGGGCAACAGAACTTTACTGTTTCTCGAACGTGAAATATGTGCAAAGTATGCTCTCTTTTCGAAGCAAAAAGTACGATTTGTTAAGTTTCTCAGAGATTTGTAGTAATTCCACACGCTAGGGTTTTCATGTTTCTGAAACTTATGTATAGCTTGCTCACGCAGTTTCATCAACATTTTCAAGTTATTCGTCAACCAAGGTTCGTAAGCTTTCGAGAAACCAAAGGGGCATGTCTATAGAACAGTTGCAAAATGCATGAGTTGAAATAGGAAACAATGTAATTTATGAACAAACAACAAAGGTAAAATGTCAAAGATGTTCAAAGTGTTTTCCATCTCACCGCGGTCGGATCTTTGCCACAAGGATATTCGAACTATTTGGAAGCGCCAACATAAAGACGCATTCGGGCATTCCCATTATAAAATCAATGTCGGCTAATTCAATGTTAGAGTAAATAGGCTTAGTGAGAATTCCTAAAATTGTGTCGCATCCACTTAATGTCAACTACAAACTATATGTATAATAGAACATCTGTCGATTAGGACAACTGGAAAGTTTTTGTTAATGAAGAAAGAGATAAGTGAAAATGTACAAAAAGAATGGATCCATCTTAACTGACCAATAAATATCATCTTGATGAAGATGAAGAGCAGTAACCACCAAGAAATAATGTCCGAAGAACCAACAATGGAAGAGGTTAAGGAAAGTAGAATTGGAAAAGTATCGGGAAGGATGGAATAAATATAGAAATAATAAAGTATGGTGGAGATGCATTACATAAGAAAATATACCAACTGATCAAGAAAATATGGAAAGATGCCAGAAGTGTGGAAAACTGGATAAATTGCAACTATACACAAAAAGGGAAACCAACATGAGTGCAAAAACTCCTCCTAGCTCACACTGCTAAATGTCACATACCAAATATTATCAAGAATAATTCAAAGAAGCAAGAAGCACCAAAGGAGTGTTAAGATAATATCACTGTGGCTTCATAGAGGGCATATAAGCAATTGATTGACACGCAATTAAACAAATATCGGAAAAAGCGCATTGAGTATAGTTTGGACATAGAGATGCTGCTCATCGACTTTCAGCAAGCTGTCGACTCAAAAGGTAGACAACAAATTAAGAAGGTTAATCTAAATGACGATGAGTGAAACAAGGGCCACTGTATTAACAAAGGCGTAGGGCAGGAAGACTAATTGTCCACAACACTGTTTAGCCTGTTATTAGAATACAAAATGGGAAAACTACATAAGGATAACTTATCAAGCGGCAGTCAAATAATAGCATACGCAGACGATATTGTGATTATAACCACAAAAAGAAAGTTGATGGAGGACGTCCTCAATGAGATAGAAACAGAGGGCTGAGCATAAAACGAAAGCATAACAAAAGTAATGAAGTTCGGAGAAACATGCCAAAGTGGGAGAATAAAGATTGGTTCCTATGAATTTGAAGAAGTTAAAAAATATAAATACCTTGGGGTCATGATTAGAAGTGCCGAAGATAGATACGGTGAGGTTGCGGAAGGAGAATTGACATCTAATAGGGCCTACTATGCTAATATGAAACTGCTCAAATGGGAAATGCTAACACGTCGCGTTCACCAAGAATGAAGAAGAAAAACTAAGAATAGCAGAAAGACAGATTCTGAGAGCAATACTGGGACAGGTAAAGATCAATGAAACTGAATATAGAGTTTGAATGAATCATTAAATTTTGAAGGAACTGAAACGAGAAGACATAATAAGGAGAACAAAAAGCCAGGGAATTAAATGGTTAGAGCATGATGAAGGGGAGGGACGAAGACAGTAACTTATAATATATATAGTGGAAATCAGAAGAAAGGAGAATACGTGGTAGAGTCAGATCAAAATGGTTAAAAGAGGTAGTGGAGGACTTTGGCGGAGTAGGAGTGGCTTATGTGGAGGAATATAAGCAAAGAGGTTTTAATGGAAAATGGGTACCTTACTGATCCATTCAAGCAAGCTTACTACAACTAAAATTCTGGTGAATAAGGAAGTTAATATACGACAATTTTTTTTCAAAATGTTCAAAGTTTTATGTGGTAATGTTGCTGATAAAAAGAAATAGTTAGATTAAAATATAAAATAGGCTTTCAAGAAATCTGGAGCTTGATTTCAGAAAGATAAATATTCCTCTTTTTATACACAGAGATTGGCCAAATTAAATTTTTTGAATATCCATAAATTGGGTCCGTACGTTTGGCGATAGATCCCGAAGAAGTTGGTGGTATGAGCAACGAAATATCAAATTGAACTTTTCACATATCGGACAAAGGTCGTCGCTTTGGACACGGAATAAATAGTGAAAGCGAGATTACAGTCATGTGGAAATTGATTTTATGTTATTGCTATGATTAGTACAGTAATGTATGAATAAAAACATTTGCGCATGGAATGTGATACATATGGTTTTAATATCAATGAAAACAAAAATGTTTATTAACAAATCAGTGGCATTTAGATTTTTTTTTCTATACGTGAAAATAGATGCTGATATTACAAATGCCAAATGGTTACGAACTATTTATAACACATCTGTCGTTGGTTTGGTTGGTGGAAAAATCAATGCGGCGATTTACGCGTTTTCACATGATGAAATTCATATTTTCGCCGCGCACCCAAAGAAGAAGATATTCAATAAAAATTTATCTTCGACATCGTTTGACGTGATGCGACTACCGCTTATACGAGCCGTGCGCTAGGTGCACGGGTGCGGATATCGAACCGTGGAACGGGGGAGAAGTGTCAAAGTTATTCGCGTAAGGTGAACGGGCGTCTTGTCCAATACACTTTGTATATATTGCGTTAGATTGATCGTAAAGTCGAGTTCGTCAAATTGGCAACATAAAACTGACGCGTAAACGGCATCGCTTACCTTGGTTGCCATGATATTGCTGTCTCTTCTTGTTTCCCTTAACCGTTGTCGTCGTCTTAGCAGTTCTTGTCGATTCGGTGCCTCAGGAACAACTGATAACTGCACGGGGTTGTTACTGTGTTTTTATAGCTGGTAGGCGACGTCAGTACGTGTAGTTTGATATACCTCTTATGCAATGTCCGACTTAGATATTGTTGGCGACCTGTTATTGAAACGATATGATACTTCTGGGAAATAAACGCGAACGTTCCTCGTACTTGACGAAATGTCGTAAAAAACGTTGCCCTATCGTATTATTTTTGAACAGGAATTGATTAGACGTTTTGTAGATGTGTACCTTCACATGATCCTTTGAGAAAAAGAATGAGAAGGGCAGGGAAGAAAAAGAATATAAAATAAAACATCTATAGCAGTAATTAAGCAGAATTTTATATTATATTGAATAAATTGAAAAACGTATCCCTTTCTTCAATGCTTATCTAGTTTCTTTAGCATATTTAACAAAAAGGTCTAAAGTGTTTTAGGAAGTTTAACTTACTGTTCAAGATTCCAAATTCGTTCGTCCAAATGTTTTGAATACTTATGACACAATTACGTGGCAATTGTAAAAGTAAGCTAATGTCATATGTTTGTAACCCACAACTATTATTGACTGTTAACACAAATGTTATTGAAGCAGGTATTCACATGAATCTATATTAGGTCCATCATTGCTTATTATCTGCGCAATCTGCTGGGGTTGAACGATATTGGCACATATAATCTTTTTATTTTAGAGTTCTAACTAACCTGTTCGATATGGTTGATCAAGAATCATACGGAATCTAGACATACACATGTTGGACGATACCTACCCACATATACAGTGTGGAAGGAAGTAATCTGGTTACAGGAAACCGTAATCTAGGTGGTCGACTATAAGAAGGTGGGGCTAATTGTAAACGCCCGCCTGCACCTCATACGTCACATGTTACTTGGATTTCGTTTACTACCATTAGGATCGATGAGACGAGCTTTACTAGCATACTATACTAGTTAACATATTGAATTGCCGATAATCATAATAAAATCATGTTGATTTTTTGAAAATAAACCAATATTTGAACTAAAAACTTTTCTTTTGTTTGATAGCGAAATAAGCCACTACTTCAAAACGAAGATATAAAATAGAAACGATGTAGCCAGCTAAGAACTGTTCTAAATCTGTAAATGAAAAATAAATAAATAATAATTCTTAACAAAGAATGCATAATCTAAGGTGCAATAATTATATTTTTTGAATTCATAATAGCTCCCGTGATCTCTAATGCTAGAACCGTATTTTGCATTGTTGTAATGCTTGGAATTTTTGTGCAAATAAATCACTAGTATCTTTTACTAAATTTCCAGCGTAATATAGTTTTATGATTTGTGCCTTATTGACCCTTTAATGCACGGTTTTTCACGGAACTCACATGTTCAGATCGTCAGTTGACAATTAGAATGATCGGGGAAGAGTTGAATTTGACCCACAGCATCGTTCATCAGATTTTGACCAATGAATTGGAGATGCGAAAAATCTGCAAAAAAATGATTCCAAAAAACCTTTCGCATGACCAAGAGAACATCACATGATTTTTTGCAAACGGTTAAAATTGATTCCTATTCTCTGGAGCGTGTCATTACTGATGACGAGTCTTGCGTGGTTAAGTGCTCCGGAAGATGGAATGGCACACTTCAACCTCTTCAAGGCCCAAAAAAGCAAGAATGAGCAAGTCGTAGATAAAATACATGCTGATTTGCTTTTTCGATAGCTAAGGAATCGTTCACAAAGAGTTCGTGCCTCAAGGCCAAACGGTCTATCAACACTTTTAACGAGAGGTTCTTGAAAAATTTCGAAAAGGGTCATGCGTGCGAGACCATTATTGATTGGTTATTTGGTTATTTGGGAAAATGATGTCATCCGCCGGCTTACAGATAACTCCTTCCACCTCGGCCGCTTGGTCCTATTGTGGAGCGGATGGTATCCTAGAGTTCATCCAACAAGTCCAGGTTCTTGAGGTAGCTCAGAATCTTGTTGTATGAGGAGTTTTTCAGGTCAGCTAGCGTGGTAATGTCCCCCCCAAAAAATGGTGAACCTGATGCGGGTGGCCGCCTGACTGTGGCACATAACGTGCTTTACTGTTTCTTCATCCTCCATGCACAGCCGGCATTCGGTTTCTTTCAATAATCCGATTCTGTGTAGGTGTTTCCTGAGTTTGCAGTGACCTGTAAACACTGAAGTGATTACTTTGATCCTTCTACGATCAATTAGTAATTCTCCGGTTTTGACATGATTGAGTGAAATACACTCCTTCGCATGTACCCAACCAAGAGAACTGCCCCAAAATTGGAGTACTTTCTGTTTTAACCAGAAGCAAATTTGTCGTTTGGCTATCGAAATTGATATGCCAATTGCCGGTTCTGGACCCTGGAAACAATCCGCAGCACCCTCTTTTGCAAGGGCGTCGGCTGCCTCATTACCCTGAATGAGGGAGTGACCTGGGGCCCAGGTTAGGGTTAGTTTATTACACGCCCTTATTATGTTCAGTATAGTTTTACAGCTCCAGATCAGTTTAGAGTTGCATTTGAGTGCCTCCAATAGTTTCAAAGCAGCCTGACTATCGCTGTAAATTTTTATTGATTTGTGCTTGAGGTATTTGTTCAACATCTCTCTTGCGCACATCTCAATGGCGTAGACTTCGGCCTGGAAAATTGTTGCATATTGCCCGAGGTTGTAGTGTTTTCCAACTATCGGATTGCTGCAAAATATTCCTGCGCCGACGCCCTGCTGTGTTTTCGAACCGTCCGTAAACCAGCAGGTGTTTGCTTGCGAAACCATACATCAAGAACAACTGGCCCTTGCATTACGACAATGTGCCTAGTCACAGATCACTTTCAATAAACGTGACTCCTCAGTCTCCTTATTCGCTTGACTTGAGTCCTTGTGATCTTTTCCTTTTCTCGATATCACCTTAAGGGACGTCATTTTGGGACACTCGAAGATATTCAAACAGCTGTAACATACCAGCAGAAGGCTATTCCAGTATCCGAGTTCCAGCGCTGTCATGAGGATTGGAAGAGTCGTCTCCAGCGCTGTGTGGCTTTCCGAAGAAGTCATTTTGAGGGAACAGTATTGAATTGTAGCTCAATGTTAACTATCACATCCTAATTGCATCTCTTTTTGGTTACTCGATAGCAAAGTACAACAACGAAATTGATACCAACTATAATCATTTATGTTTGTTTCCTACTATTAAGGCTTGCAGCAGTTTTATGTTACTTTGGATGTTATTTTTCTAAATACACCGCGTTCAATATTGTTTTAGTTATCATTGCTTCAATCTCATCCAAGTTTTATAGACATTGTACTGCGAGGAAGAGTTTTAAACAAGTTTGAACTACCGATAAGAATTTACTGCGTCACTTCCTATCGAAAAAATTGGAGAGTCCACTGGATGACAAAATTTTCGAAATCATAATAAAAAAAGTGTATTAGTTTACATCCACTCAAACCTTACATACCAACAAATGCTTGTGTAAAATGGTGTCAATTGCTTTCACGCCAATCTTTAAAGTTGATTTAATACTCTTGGCAGTAATATGCCCGTCCTCTTAAATCATGTTTCGTGCAAGACCAATATTCTTTTCGGTAACTGCCGTTCATGGCGTAGGAGCGTGAAAGTTGTCATTAAGGAAAGTCGGCTACGTGGAAATTCATTCGACCACAGCTTTACGGTAGCTAACGAGCACTACATGTCACCAAACATTCCATTTATTTTTTCAAAACATTCTTCACCGCTTATGATTGAAATTATAAAAAATCACAGTTCGATAATGTCCTTTATTCAATTTCATGGTTTCTTGGGGATAGGATTATTCAAGATTATGTATTTTAAAAGCCTTCAAGCATATTTGATCGGTTTCACTATAATTAAAGTTATAAACAACTGGGTTAAAATGTCGAACAAAATTTGTTTCAAAATAACACAGTTTGCTAGATAGGCTCAGTAGAAGTAGAACAATCCGCGTATTTTCAAGAAAAAAATATTCCGAAAGGAAAACAAATTCTAATAATGTAAACTCAAGTTGTACTCTTTGTGTGTCTTCCTAATAAATTATAAATAATATACTCTGTAATTGCAAAAAATATAAATCCGAAAATTATGTATGAATCATTATTTTTAATTCTGTAGTTTAGATTTAAGTAAAAGGAGAAGCCAAAGTGACCAAAGTGCATGAATTTTGGCTAAATATATATCTTATAAAAGAATTGACATAAGAAATGACGTAGATTCTAACCCACGAAATTCTGTCATTAAAGAATAACACTGCCAAACATTGCTGATGGTACTTGAGTTCAAGAGGAGAATTGATTTTCATTTGATACGAAAGAGAGTCGGGGTTTAACTAAAGCTAGATACATATATCTTTTAAAACCCGGAGTAAATTTGGAGCACACTTGTAAATTAAGTGATCTTGACAATTTAATTTATGTCTTAGTTTCAATGATAAAAGGCGCATTGTTGTAAATATTTTGAACAGTATTAGTTACATTCCGTATAGCGTGAAAATCTAAAATCTCCCTTGCAATTCAATTTCAATTAGCCCTGTGATTATGTTGACATGTGGGTTACGTTGAATATTGGCACAACATGAATATTAAATGACAGATTGTTTTTCTTTTTACATTAAAACAATAAAATGTCTTTTTCGTTTCCTTTTAGCGAGCATGGGCGTTTCGAAGTTGCTTGAAACTACGTAAGACTGATACAATAAGATGGAAATACAATCTTAAACTATTGTTGTTCTACTAAATTCTAAAACCCAATGGCTATAGAAGAACGGAACACTTGAAGTTTACTGGCACATTTTCCTTGCGATTTTGAAAAACAAACTTGTAGTACTACATACTGAAAACCTCGCCCAAACAATTTGAATAAATTTGTAATTTATAGCTGCATCGAGTTAGCAATGCAGCAGGTCTGGTGTCGCGTTCATTAATTCATGGCATTTCCGTATCTACTATTACTGGTAAAATAGCAAGCATTTTTATGGTCATGTCGTCTTGCGCCGGGTTAATTGCGCATTTTAAGAGTTGCATATAAAATTTTCTTCTAACACTACGTTTACCAATTAACGATTCAAACATACATATATCGTATACATGATAGGCTACTATTGATAGCCTTGAGTGGAAGCTAAAATGTAGAGGAGTAGATTACTTCCATTGATATTTATGAATTAAAGGTCGCACATTTTATTGTACCATGGTATTTTCCCAACGAAAGTGTTGCGAATAATTAAAAGAGTGTAGTTAATTAATTATGTAGGATTATATAAATGCATACCTTAGGAAACGAAGTAAAGATAGCACTTCAAAGCGGCATAATTTTTCCACCTTCAGATGTTAAGTTATGTAATACCTAACGTTTAAATGCACTAATTGTAACTATATTATAGTTTTAAACATTACTAATTAATGTGAGATTAGTTAGCTGCAGTGTCTTTTAGGAAATGAATATAGATCTTTGAATGTTTTCCTACCTAAAGTGGACAGAGAAAGTGTAAAAGCAGAAGCTTTATATGTAGACCTACTCGTGTTTTAATCTTGGGCTGGAAATACGACCTAACACTTAAATTTCTTCAAGAATTCTTGGGGATGGAAATGCACAATTCTTGCACCATCTCCAATGTATGAAGTTGGACATCTGTCTACACCAAAACTTCAAATGTTCTTTTGCGAAACTGAAGACTTTCGTTAGTTATTTTGCCGAATCATCAATATCGGTCCATTATTTCTTGTATAAGCCGTCGTCTCTGATGCAAAAGAGGGTTTGAAATAGTGGAACTAAATAAAAAATATCGTTACCACCTTAATGAATGAATTACTCCAGATTCGTATTTCGGCAACTAAATAGAAAATGCAAAGGAGGAAAGTAGATACTACACTGTACGACGAAGTAGTGTTTGTGGGCGAACTTTGTTTTAATCGAGTTAAGCGGTTGATTGTTTGATGAAACGCCAATTATGCGACGTCTCTTCACAAAGCGGATACGAAAGTGCTAACTGAAACTTATCCTATAACCCTATCGTTACAATTCTCACCCCTAAAGCTATATCTCCTCCGGAGTGCCATATGAGTTACCTATCTGAGCGACCTAAAGGTAACGTAAGCAAATTGTCTATATGCAAGGAAGAAGGGTCTGATGGACAACATCGACCATGATAAGAATTCTATTCGGACGATAGTTCGTTCATTCTTTTATCAGAATGGAATTCTACGTTAAATGAAATTCTATCTAGCGTAAATGGGGATGAAAACTTACCAACCCGACGGAAAACCGCCTAGCGGAAATTGTTATTTGCAATGGTTTTAGATACAAGAATAGGTTTTTGAAGGAGAAAATGAAAATTTTGCGTAGAGATGACGTTCTTGCCCCAAATTCAATTATTTAGGCAATCAAAACAAGGAATATAAGGAGTTAATGCTTTCGTCTATAAGAATATTATATTATCATGTTAAGAAAATTGAAGCAAAAGCGTCGAATTGGTCATAACACTCCATCTGTTCGTTGAAATACACTTACGATTAGTATCTCTTGGTATCTCAGGTTATTTTAAATATTTGGTAGATACGGTCCTGGTTTGGTACATGCGAAACTGTGCATCTCACACAATCATGTCAGAACTGGAGAATTACTAAAACTTGACCGTAAAACGATCAAAATAATTACTTCTGTGTTTGCAGGTCACTGCAGACTCAGAAAATACAGAATGGGGTTATCGAAAGAAACATAATGCCGACTATATGTGGAGGACGAAGAAACAGTAGAGCACGTTATGTGCCACTGTTCTGCGGTCACCCGAATCAGGTATTCCATCTTTGGGAAGTCCATTATTTTACTAGCTGACCTGAAGAATTCCTCATTGAACAAGATTCTGAGCTACCTTGAGTGCCCGGACTTTGTTTGATGAACTCTAGAGTGGCATCCGCCCTATAATAGGATCTAGCGGTCGTAGTAGAAATCGAACCAGACGGACATCTATACTTCAAGTAGTCAAGTAATTAACTAATTCAGTGTTATTCCACTGATGATCTGGTGAAGAGCATGCCGTTCAAGCTTTACCTTAATCAGAGACATTAAGTCTAACACTTTCTTCCTTTGAAGTTTCTACCGGGGATGCCAACTTGCTTGCCCAAATACGTATCTAGCGTAATTGACGCATTAAGGAGGTAAGGTTATTTTTTGGTTTAAATCCACAATCAGCTCTAATTAATTTCTGTGAATTGACCCTATGCAATCATGTATATAAATAATTAATCTTGGCGAAAACATACTATTTACAGTTTATCCATATTTTAGTAATCATGTAAACCCAAAGAATTTTTTTTATTTGGAACTTTACCACCTATCGCAGTTAATTTACGAGACCATAATTCAAGTTTCGGAAAATTAATTGTGACAGTGACCGAAGGCAATTTATTAACGTCGGGGTTGGGTGCAGAGGCGAAATGGATGGTTTTCTGGTGATATGTGAAAAAAGCTTAGTCCGATGTTTGTGCAGCACCGGAGGGGTCCACTAGTCGCTTAACGTTAGGGGGTTTTGTAGGTGGATAGGATTAATACTCTCGGGTCATCCAAAGATCCTCGGGTAAGATTCAATAGGGCAAACTTTGATTTTATAAAGGTCCCTTGATTAAATTTAATTTAACTATGGGTTTACGTCGAGTAAATAACTCAACTTCCTCTAGTTTACCTTGCGGTCAGACTGGGAACTGTGCGGGTGTCTGTGCCGCTAGTGTTATTAATATTACTTGTGGCATTAGCAGAGGCTACCCTTTCATTGTCTGAAAGTTAGGAACTAATTAAAAATTTATTGTACTTAAATTTACTTACCTCAATATCGGTGAATAAATAAGTTACACTCTGACTTTTGCCCCTTGATGATGCTTTAATAGAAAATTCAAATATTCAGCGGATAGTAAATTTCTATGTTGATTAATTATTGTATGCAGCCGTGTCTTATTTGCTGTAAAAGAACTCAGTATAAAATTAATGAAATTTTGTGGTACTTGCACTAACTTTTGCTCTTGATGTAAATATTTGTAGGAAAGTAATAATTACTAGACTGAAATAAACGGCCCTCTTATGTACACGCAGAAAAATATATTTTTAACACAAGAACTCGATAAGAAATTCCTTTATTAAAATAATTTTCGTTTTCCTTAACATCAAAATATATATCCTTATCGAAGTATCACCTCCATGGAGATTACCCATTATATCTTAGAACTGGAGGAAGGTACAAGCAAGTACATTATATGCAAAACTACAATATAGAACGACAAACTGAATGTTGTGTTATTCAAGTGCAGATTAAAAGAATTATTATCTTGATTATAGTCTTATACAGAACTCCGACTGGTGAAGAGAGATTTTTATTAAAAACTTGTACGATATTATGCTATATTCATATGTCTCGGAGCGCCGATTATGTGGCAGCATGCGGTAATTTTAACATTGGTAGGGAAACGGATACATACGCATCGGGATTTGTATCCGAAAGATATGGAACCAACGCGAATTTATACAAATAGGACCGTCCGTGCATCGAAATCGGAGAGAAATTACATACTATGTAATCCCAATATTCATATAGATATACTAGGTTCAGCAATATTTGATCACAGCACTGTAAATATAGAAAGTGAGCACATTCAATAGAATGGCAATGCTATTGAATATTATACTGGCAATCTGAGCCGCGAGAATATAGAATGCGTCAGAAATAGTTTGAATAGTGACTCGGGGGGAATTATAAACGGTGACGATGGGGATGACATATCTGAGAACTCTCTACAGCATTCTTTCTTCGTATGTGATCTGGAATTGAACTGTATTATATGATATTCTACGTATTTTGAATACGCTCATACTATGTTTTATGGTCTACAGAAAACCCAGAGTATCAAATATGCTATCCTCTATATTATGATCATCATCATTTTTTTAGTACATACATATATACTAGGAAAAATATTTTTGCCACAACATCCGTGTGCAAACGCGAGTATCGAAGTCATTGGCCTTTAAGCCCTGAAGAGCTGTTATATACAGGCTGACACATTATCTATGAGTTCAAGGTCTTATAATAATAATAATTGGTTCTACAGGCCGTGGAGGCCTAGGGCTAATAAAGTACGTTGTAGAAGTGCTCTACGGACGAGATTTCTCCATTGTCGTCTATTCTATACCATCTCCTTCCAATTTCTTATTTTCATTTTTTTTATACCTTCATCCACTTTATTCATCCATCTCTCTCTTGGTCTCCTCTTTCTCCTTTGATTTTCTGGTAAGAGCTAATTTTCGTAACCTTTCTCTGCCTAGTCTTTCTATATGCCCCAGCCATCTTATTCTTTGGGCTTTGGCAAACGCTACGATATTGGGGCTTCTTCTACTTCTAGATTCGTGCGTCTTCTCCATCCTTCATCGGTTCTTACTCCTCCATATATAGCACGCAGCATTTTTCTTTCCCATCTTTTTAAGGTCTTATATACTGCAATGTCTGAAATTTTTTTACATGCATAGATTTTTGATATTCGGCCAGTTTTACAGCAAAGTGACGTTTTTGCAAAATTGGCCGAATGTCTAAAATCTATGCATGTAAAAAAAATTCAAACTGCGTCGCTTGCAGTTTATAACACAAATTCAAAGTGATATTTCTATAAAATAAAAAGAATAAATATTCCGACTAAATAGTTATGTCAAAAATACTAGACTTCATGCCTCCAGTCTCTCTTTCTCAGTGTACACAGAGCAGTAATTGTGTTGTGAAAATGTGGTGCTAAACGGATAAAAATTAAAATTGTGGATGACAACGTACATATATTTGTCCGTGCTGGCGAAAGAAGTTCAGTAAGGCTGTAATATCTGCAAGTATGCACACATGTAGTGAGAGAGATTCAGAAAGACCTATAACATCGAAAATCCTCTAGATGAGTTTGCAGATGCACGTAGCGTGACAACTTCCAAGTAGCTACATGTACAATGTTAGGTGTGTGTAGAATAAGTAATCTTAGTTTTCAACATTCATAAACCCGTCGCAGGAACTGAGACAAAATACGACCCGATTTTAGCAAATTCCAAGTAGTAAAACAGTTACTTTGTCAATAATATACTCTTATCCTTGATGACAGTGCTCAATCCAGGTCAGCCCAAGTAGATATTTCCATCGCTACCATCAAAATGTTAAAGTACAAAGTTCTACGAATCGATAAATCGTTTTAGGACTAACATTTCCACCATCCAGCTCTTTCCTGTCGTGTAAACTTGTTTCGTGCTTTAGCAGTTGTGGTTTGTGATCCAATCTTAATCTTACATATCTATTTGTAAATTAAGTAATACCTTAATTAATTTATAGGAGCTAATATGTTTCAATTTATAAGAGGTATACAAGAAACACAATTACAATACTACCATATAATCTGACTATCAAGTGATTCGTTAATGTTTGAGATTCCCTAAATGCGTCTTCATTTTCCATGAAATATCTCAAAATATTAACATTTCATTCAGTCAACCAACATGTAGAAGTATTTGATATTAACCGAACATTCGGATCATCTTTACCTTTATTTCTAGCATTCCTAAAGTTACATATACATATTAGATATCTTGTCTTATTTCTTGTTAATATTATGAGAAATTAATATTGCTTTAGGAAGTTGGTAGTTTAGGTACCTGCCTAAAATCTAGCAAATGTTGGAATAATGTCATATTAAAAAAATTCGATAGAAGAAGCAAGGTGACAACGATCTGGCGACAGTATGCTAATAATGAACACGCTGTCCGTGGTAAGACGAAACACCATTAAGATTCAAGAGTTTTTAATAAAATCGCTGAGACACGTCATCTTTTGATCGAAGGGGGACAACTTTTAATGAACCAATGACCTTTATATGCCCAAACTATCTGGCCGTAGGGATATCAACCACAAAATCCTTAAATTGCACTAGGGGTTGAGTTATACATCAAAAGCTTACGTAATTTGCAATATAGCGATGATGTATAAACGGGTCTTGTTGCTCAAAAGCAATAAGATACAAAACCCATCATTACATTACATTACAACGAGTTCACTGTGGTAAATATTAGTAATGTTATGTTTTCTAAATTCATGAACTACTCACATTTTTTGGTTCAATTATTACTTATTAAGGTGTCAGTAAAATTGTATTTTTTTATTGTTAATACTATATTTTTTATGTGTAATTTCTTTTTTTTTCTATATACATAAATTTTGTCTTGTTTCTGCATTTAGAAAAGGTCAAAGTGTGCTGCATGCTGTGTTACATTACCCTAGCCCTTTTAACTATGCTTTACTACCAAAATAGCTTCATCTATTGCTGTTCTATTTTAAAACATTGCCCTATACGCGAGACGTAATTAAACTCCACCGATATGGAAGTGATCCTTTATGTAATATACAGTACTATTGTAAAATAGGGAATAAATTCCACGACATTTATATAATTATACAATTACACTATTGTACAATTGTACATTTCTATATAAGAATCACACAGATATGTCAACAGATTCATAGTAATTCGATTCCTTTTATAAAGCTCTTTGATTTTTTCAGTTTTTCAAGGAACAGTTACGTTAGATAACACCCATTATGAAATCCGAAACAACAGTTTTTTAGCATGCTGCAATGTAAATGTGGGTGTAGGTTGCTACAAATATTTTCTAAGAAAGACGAATTTAAGCTTTATAAACAATGATGAAGTATTGAACCTTTAAATCCGGTATCTGGTAAAACAATATTAACAAGCAGAAATTAGTATGAATTCTACGGCATACGAGGGTGGTATGATAAATACCTGTGTTCAGAAAAACAACGCAATTGTTTTGCATATGATATATTTATTTTTTTGATATAATCTTCTTCTAGTTCTATACACTTAGTCCAACTTTTTGATGAGAGCGCTGGGGCGTTATCGTGGTGAAAGAGGATTTCTTTCTTTGCTTTCCTTTTTACTTCAGGGTCGAATCGGTCCAAAAAATTAGCATAGTACTGACCCCTGAGCGTTCTTCCTTTATCCATATAATCTACTAACTTTTCCGGCTGATGGTATCGTTTTCGTCAATAGACGTGGTACCCATCTCGCCTTCTCATACCCAAATTTTCGTGCAGGATACTTTGTACACGTTCAATTGAGATGTTTGCCATCTTAGCAATCTTTCTTATTTTCATCTGGCGGTCTGCTAATACAATATTATGCACTTTTTTGGCCGTATCGTTCGTAGTCACCTCAACAGGACGATTTGGGAGCTCCTCATCAGAGACGGAAGTTCGGAAACGCTTAAATTCATTAAACTAGTGTCTGATGGTAGTTATCGATGGTGCATGATTTTTATAAGCTGCACACGTTTTCCCATCCAAAAAAGAAATCTAACCAATGACCGGTATTGTATTTTTTTCCATGATTGCAAAAATACACCACACTTCACTTTCAACAGCTATAAAAACTAAAATACTCGATGAATCTTTCCGAAATTTTGATAGATGACGACTAAAGAATAGTACTCACACTCCGTAATGCAGATTTTCACAGAAAATGCCATCTGTCGTCAAACAAGGGTAATCTATCATGCCACCTTCATATTAGCCTACGCTGGCAACTTACAAATTTATCATCCTATAACGGATCTTAGTAATGCAGCGCTTTTGCAAGGCAACTTGGAAATTATCAACGACTGGTATTTAAAGAGTAAATGAATACTGAAGGTCAATAAACGTTATGTATCTAGTTTCACCTATTTCCCATATTTCCCACACTATCCTCGTATATGAGCTTTTCGAATTTATTAATTACTTTATTTATTGTTTATAAATTTTTTAAAAATGTTTTATACGCAATATAATGAAGTAATGAAATATGACTTTTATATTATATATATTTGAAGATTATTTGAGATATATATATATTAAAATTGTATTTGAAAGGCACTGTAATAACAAAACGTTTCCTACCAATTCAGTTCTAAACTGAATGCTGGCAGTCGTCACAATCGAAACGAGGACAAACTGCAAACTCGGTCATCAGCGCTGTTCAGACGTTGCGCAAACGTATTTCGCTGACACAATAATAACAATATCAATGATGACAGTTCGCCGTTGAAAACGGAATACTACGTAATGAGACTTTAGTCTGCCGGAATGTTAACAAAGACCCAGGAGGGGTGTAGGTACAGAGGAACGGGTGCGACGTGATCTGCCGGTATTCTAATGTGCGACCCGAAACTTACTCGAATGGTGTAAGAATTTTGAGGCCCGAAGGTTTGTTCATTCCTTTAGAGGAGTATGTGTGTGTGTGCATCGACGGTCCCTTGGAATTTTTAAGATAATTAGTACGAATGTTCGCGTAATTTGTTGTAAAGTTGCCGCATAATATCGTTTCCCACAGTTTAATCGTTTAATGGAAATGGAAAATTGTTGGGCGAAGAATGCAATTGAGAAAGTTTAGATTTCATATATAACAGAAGCCGAAATAAATGAATGAAAATGTTCCATTCATATTCACATTTACATTAGACAGTGTTGAAAAACGTTAAAATTCTAAAGAAACTGAAAATTATAAGTCAATCAATCTCTTAAGCAATTTGTCACAAACTGTAATGACATAATTTGTAGCTTTTCCTTTGTGTAGAATTTATTCAGGTGAACACATCAAGGTTTCTTGAGAACACCCGCCGTATTGAACAGCTGCTTCTTACACAATTTTCTTCTAAGAGACAAGTACGAGGGTGGTATGATAAATACCCGTGTTTGATGACACATGGCACTTTGTGTGAAAATATGCATTACCGACTGGGAGTACTATTCTTTTGTCGATATCTGTCAAAATTTCGGAAAGATTCATCGTGTACTTTACTTTTTATAGCTGTTGAGAGTGATTAACTGTATGTATCTTGCAATCATGGAAAAAGAACAGTACCGGTCATCAGTGATTATATTTCTTCTTTTGGATGGGAAGGCGTGTGCAGAAATCAATGACAAGTTCCATGCGCTTTATAAGAATCATGCACCGACTACCATCAGATAGTGGTTTAATAAATTTAAGCCTAGCCGAATCTCCGTGTTTGATGAGGAGCGCCCAGATCGTCCTGTTCAGGTTACTACGGACGATATAGTCAATAAAGTGCATAATGTCGTATTAGCAGACGGGTGGATAAAGATAAGAGATATTGCTGAAATGGCAAACATCTCAATTGAACGTGTACGAAATATCCTGCACGAAAAATTGGGTCTCAGAAAGCTATCTGCGAGATGGGTGCCGAGTCTGCTGACGATTGATCAGAAAAGGAATCGCGTGACAACTTCAACGCAATGTTTGGCCATATTTAAGCGTAATATGAGTGACTTTCTGCGGCGTGATCTGGCCGTTGACGAGACATGGATTCATCATAACATGCCGGAAACCAAAGCTAAGTCGGCACAGTGGGTTGCTCATGGCGAACGTGCACCAAAGAAGGCAAAGACGATACCATCAGCCGGAACAGTTATTGCGACGATTTTCTTTGGGATTTGCGAGGTATCATCTTAATAGATTACTTGGACAAAGGAAGAACGATCACTGGTCGGTTCTATGCTAATTTATTGGACCGATTCGACGCTTAAGTAAAGAGGAAGAGACCACACCTAGCGAAGAAAAAAATCCTTTTTCACAATAACGCCCCGACCCACTCATTGGCAATTGGGACCGCAAAACTGGCTCAGTTACGCTACGAAGTGTTGTCCCATCCACCATTTTCGCCAGATTTGGCCCGCTGTGATTTGTTTCTTTTTCCTAATGTAAAAAATGGCTTGGTGGAAAGCGGTTTCCGTCGAATGAAGATGTCATTGCGGAAGCAGAGGCTCCTTTTGCAGAGTTTCACAACTCTTATTATTTGGATGGCTTAAAATAATTAAAAGATCGTTGGACTAAGTGTACAGAGCTAGAAAGAGATTATGTCAAAAAATAAATATACCGTATGCAACACAATTGGGCTGTTTTTCTGAACACAGGTATTTATCATCTCTAAATCTCTCGAAAGGCTTTCATCTGCTTTATGCCTAGTTTCTTATCACATGAATTGGAGAGCCATATAATTCGGAGTAAGCCCGCCGAAGGGTAACGTACATGAACAGCAAACATTCGGTTTATATTATAGGGAGGAAAGATTGAAATTATCTCTTATCTCATAGCAATAAGAAACACAATTACGCAGAAGTTTGTACATTATTATGATGTATTATGATTTAAGAGGGCCAAACATCGAATTTTATTGGTATCATAATGGAAACAACTATGTAGTTTTAAGAAAATATTGAAATATATTCGGACTTCAATAAATTAGCCTTTCTTATTGTGAAGGTTGAAGTAATGAACAGTAAAATAAATAAAAATTTACTTCCCGGTATGTTGACAAAAAAATCACCTTTCTAATGAAATTTTTTTTTCTACAAATTTTGGGAGTGTACATTTTAAAGGTTACTGATACCTTACTGTAATTTAGATGTACATATATTGTTTAAAGCAAAGTAAAGTAGCTTTAGTAAAAAGTTAGAGAGACTGTCTTATTCAGAACATATTTGCCTACAACTTTCTCCTTTACACTTTGTTTCTAATGTCAATAATAACAGAGCTACAGGCACTAAACCAATTAACAAAAGAAAAACAGTTTCTTCGAGATATCAAGTTAGGCATGCATTTTTTTGAAAAAAAACAAAAGGCTTATTCGATTGAGCTCGTAAAACTGCAATTCTTTCCCCATTTGATCGCCTCCCTATCTCCGCTGGTTTCCGAGATCCCCATGTTAAACATCTAAAAAAACTCACCGTGTATATTATAGTATTCTTTAAGATCGAACGTATATTCGAATAATAATGATTTTAGAGAATGGTCATGTCGTCATTATGAAAGATTTGCCGTCCTAAGTTTCACCAACTTAGGTCGCAAAATCTTTAAGCTTACTTCTATTGTAAATAGATAAATGTATTAGTGAACGCCATTTTTAATGAGATTTACTTCAATTTCTTAGGCAAGTGTTCCAGGCATTTCCAGCTAAATTATGTCTGGAAATAATTCCGTAGTGCCGGAATCGTTTTCCACGCAGATATACTTTATCAAAGGATATTCTATGTTTATTCCATTATTTGACAATTTGCTTAATATTTACTTCACTTTGAAGCTGTAATATAGCAAAAAAAGTTATTTAAATTAAACTAAAAAACTACGTCTTTTGTCAGTTAATTACTTCCCTTTACCAATTGCAAGTTTAATTTTCTATGCATTCTGATTTTAAGAATATTCTCTTGTATGTATAACGTTTAGTTTAAAAAATTTAAAGTTTGTGCTAGTTAAGTGATTCTTCAGTAAGACATACCTACACGGAGTATTTAGTTTTCTTGAAGTTCAATTTGCTTTGCCTATTAATCAGAGTAGTAAACAGAGGAGCAAAACAAATACGTGCCTGGAGATATTTCGTGAATAACTCTTGTTAATTGCCAAAGGAACTCGGATTCGCCAGAGATAAACATCGTTCGGTGAAGATGACATGTGTTTCAGATGTCAAGCTCATTAAATCGGAGTGGTATGTTTAATTCAAACTCCATCCTAATTACGAGGCGAGGAGTTGGTAGAGAAAGCAAAAGTAATTCATGGCGCGATAAGGAAAACGTCACAGGTTTAATTATATGCATGTAGGCGTATACCTACGTTCCTAAGACAGTTGACCCGTAAGTAAAACGGGGTTCTAATTTCGAAAGGAGGCAAGCGAGAAAGGAAGAAGCAAGTCCGGGTGTTACTGCGTCACAAGTGGAAAGAGTGTGTTATTTTCAAGTCGCCTTATAAAGTGAAGAGTGTTAATGGATTGTGTACGACGGCACGCTGAGATTGCAGCAGCCGCTAAAGCCACCAGTAGTGGTGGCAACAGCGGAAGTAGCTTGTAGCAACCGTCGAGTTAATCCGAGCCTCATTACACCGACCTCCTCCTCCATCCTATCGCGCTAATTGCGTTATATCAGTACATGAAACACGCCTTTGAAATGGGCACGTGACGAGAATTCCGGAAAATTGCGAATTAGGAAACCGGTAGCGTTTGGCGGTGTTTCTTCTTGCCGAAATCCACCTAATATACCGTCGTTACATTTACTTTGTAAGTACCTCGCCCCAGGAGTGGTACACGAACGTTTTGTCAAGCTCAATGGTTACTTCTTATATCAGCTTTTTGCGTTCGCCAAACCACGGAGAAATTTGCTCAAGCGAATACAGGTAGGCATTTTATGCATACAGTTAGCTAGAAGGACTTCAGTATGAAAAGCTAACTTCCAACTTTTTCCATTACACATGATGGCTAATATTCTCAAAGCACTAACCTGGGGGACGATCAGTAAAATTAGGTTAGGACATGCCTGCGGGTATGGATATTATATATCTTTATAAGTACTTAGCTACAAGTATAAAAATGCTTCATATTGTGCCGACTTAATCAAAGATAATATAATTTTTATAATATTATTTAGATAATATAATATTGTATTTTACATTACAGTTCGTCTGTTTAATAAATTGGCAAGACATAATTCAATAACATTATTTCATATTTTTTCCTAGAAGAGAAAATCTGTCATCGATAGAACTGCTTTTATTGATAGAAGGATTAAAGTTTCTGGAATTTTAGTAGGAAATAAGCTTTTAGCACGTCTATATACAATGCTGTTCTGCAAACTATCAAGAAATAATTGTTAAAAAATACCCTTATTACCTTGATGAGTACGAACCCTGAATACGTATTTCGGCAACTAAGTTGCCATCCTTAGCAGAAATCTACAAAGGAAAATAATGTCAAACGTAGGACTCTGGGGCCACTATGCACCACACAGAACACCACTAATAATTATTTATATTCATAAGATTAAGGACAAACTTATGAATTCTGACAAAGGACCCATCCCATCCCGTTTTAGTTTATACGAACTTTTAGAATAAATTGTACGGCAAGTCTAAACAAATTCATAACGAATGTAATGTCTATAATTGTGGGGCTATTGATTTAAAAATTCATGTTTACCGGTAATATGCTAACTACACATCGTTGTATCTGTTTATGCTTGTTATTTTCATAACCCATAATTTATTGCTTGTCTTCTCTTGTAACAACATTTACTGATTGCAATAGGTACGCTTCATGAACCGGAACAAATTGGTAGTATATACAGATAGATTGTAAGCCGGAAAGTAGTGTTATTCAAGTGGTGTTCTGTGTGGCGTATATCTCCCAGGGTGCTACGTCTGACATTATTTTCCTTGATAGATTTTCGTTGAGGAAGGCAACTTGGTTGTCGAAATACGTATTTCTAGTTCTTTACTCATCAAGCTGGTAACGATTTTTTTTGTTTTATTGCAAGTCACCGTATCCTATTATTTTATAACAATTGTTTTCTTAAAGATTAATTCGTACAGTATCGGGAAATCCACACCACACAAATTGATTTAATTGGTTGACAATGAGAGCCGACGTGCTCTTGAAACATATGTCCCGAATTTTATTAAATCAGTTTGTGTGGTGTGGATTTCCCGATACTGCGTATTAGTGATACCAGCCCAACCAGTCCTTGCAATTCTTTCATTGTTAAAGATTGGTTAAAAAGCCAGAGTGTTTATGTTGCAAGATATTTAGAAGAACGTTCTGTAGAAGAGAGGAAAATAGACACAAGAATTATCAAAGCCAACATTTGGATAACCCAAAACAATAACTGAAACCATTTAGAAGTTTAAGTGTTCTATCAGCCAAATCTAAAGTGATTCACTAGTTCTATCAAATGTTTAAGAATAAATCAAAAGATGTTTTTTTAGGCTAATGCATTAACACAGAATAGAAGTAGTGACATAATATGGTACTTCGATAACCTCTGTATCTATTTTAATTCCACTCCGAGCTCTTAGAGCTGCCTGCACTTTGTAGGACATATTATCAACAAGCAATAAGCTTTATTTGCAATAATTTGCTTCCATATCAATTTAACTCTCGGCCATAATTCAATCCAATTTCTTGACTTGATGTAACACGACATTTAAAATGATCCCAAAAGTCCTCAGCAGGTTCAGATCTGCCGAGTTTGCTGACCACTCGAGTACTTTACGTGCTTGTGCTTGGAACCATAGCTTTGTGCATCGGCTTGCACATTTGGGATAATTAGCATGTTGATGAATGATCTTTGTTCAAGAACTCCATTTTACTAACCTTTGATATTTTTCATTTATTTGGTAATCAAAGTGCATAGGTATCCTGTAAGCTAACTGGCAAAGTGAGACCTCTTGCATTGAAGTGGATCTATTACAAATCTGTTTGCTATTGTAGTTTTACTACTACTATTTCTACTACTTTTCTAGTTTTGGGATTCTTAGGTCGGTGTGTTTTGCGTGTTTAATTTGTAACGCCCAATGGGACGTCTAATGATCTTAATATTTTTGATTGGCATACCTGAATGACGTAGGTCCAGATTGGCTTGATGACTGCTTTGTAAATGACGATCTTGCTTTCTATTGTTATGGTGATAGTTTACAATGTAATACTGGATAATTTTTCATAAAATCGCTAACCCAGCACATGCAGTGCGGTATTTCTAGTGAGAAAACAATATTTAAAAAGCTACGTGAATAAGTGGGTAAAGGTACAGGACCGCAACAAAAATAAAAATTAATTTTCGTAACTGTCTATACCTACCAACAAAGTAGGAGTGGAATTGACCACTTTTTAATGACACAGCTGTTGACGATTGTGTTGTTCGATTTTGAGTAAACTGTGGAAAAGAGAAAACAGTAAAATAACAATAATCGGAACTTTCCGAGTGGCTAGTCAATTTAATAACGGAAATAGATTTCAAAACAATTCGCATTGATAAGAATCTTCAAGATAGACATTTCTTTAATTTCCAATTACGTTAGCTACCGGTACCAGAAATTGCTTGTTTCTCCAGTGATGATATATTTCAGTAATAAATATTTTAGGTTACTTCTTATAATGAAAGTGTCTATTATGTATATACAGGTTCTCCCAAGTTGAGTGGCATATTAAAATATTTTGGGAATTGAAATGTACAAAATTCTGAAAGTGAGTACACTGCCCTAGGCCATAGTGAACTTTCAGAGTAAATTATTTTCACTTTTGCATCACTTCCCGCCATTAACTTTCTTACTTTGAATGGAATGTTGTAATTTTTATTGCAAATTCTGATTATAAACGTTATTCTAAATACAAAATGTTAAGGTTTCCCTATACTTAAATGTAACCGATTTTGAGATATCTTCAAACGTTTTTACGACGCTCTTAAATTTCAAGATTCAAGTTGCTTCTCATTTGAAAGTATACCCCTTAGGCGTTCAAATCATAGCCTAAATATCCCTGAAAATTTTACAGTCTGGTCGGGATAGGGTGTCCAACTTCATTATGTTTAGCTGTCCAAAACTCAATTTTCTTAGACGGAACACTCCGTATATTTTTACATTATGATGCACAGAATCAAATTCTGCAGCGACTAGTATTAGGTTTCCCTATACCTATTTCTTTTCGTTTTCTTGTTATTAATAATTGTATATACATTCCTGGTTTGATAAACAGGAATTTGTCGTCTCGCTCACTGGACCTTACTGCCCTCAAATTCTTTTTGTTTGGGTATTTTAAGCGAAAGAAAATTCAAGAACGTTCGGATGTGCAATATATGTACTATTGAGGAATCTCGGCTAGTAATAATTGTTGCAGGTAATGCAATTTTGTCGGAAACATTCATTATAGAACATTTTCAACATGCCTTAATAATTTATTATAATGTACAATTGTAGTTTAGTTTTAATACGTGTATCTTCTCTGTTGTATGTATTTTAGAAAAAAGGTATATTCCAAATAAGTAGAAGTTTCAGTAAATCACTTATTGTTACTAAATTATTTCTCTTTGTTTCAATATTGTGGGCAAGGTTTTTATATTAATTAACTTAATAATTAATATTTAATATCAAGTCATCCTTCCACCAAATATTTATTGGTTTTAAACAATATTAGAACTGAAAACTAAGGCTTCCAAAGCCAGAGTCAGTATAATGTAAACTTCTTTCGGGTTTGGACCGTGTCATATTAGAGATTAGATCAGGATCTTCATTCGCTATGTATATCTCTCATGTGACACGATCCGGACCCGGAAGAAGTGTTATCTTACAATATTAAAAGGTTTAACCTCACCGTGTTGTGGTAATTTCCAAATCTATAAATAGTCAGGTAAACAAAACGCGGCGTTATTTTATTACAACTGTATTTATGTTATCTAAGTATGTTATGGTCGTTTGATTATATTACAGGAGCGGTGCTTTTTAATCATTATTACCGATTCTGTACTATCGTCAATAGAACTACTACATTACCACAACCACGTTATTGTCAAATTTTGCGTGTTTAAAAATCTATTTATATTGTTGTTATTCTTTATTGTTTATTACGGATATTACCATATTAATATGGACGTTATTATAAGACCACGCAAATAGTACAGAAATCTGAAATAATACTAATACGTGTTCCTTGTGTAGATTAGTAACTACACTAAAGTGGATATGTTCTATTTTCTTAACAAACTCTTGAGAATAATTTGAAGCAACTATCTTACATGGTGGCCTAGTTGTAAGCGACTAAACCGTTTTGAAACTCAAAAGTAAATAAATGCCTTACAGCCAGCTGATAGTAGATTATCCATAATAGGTAAACTTCGCGGACATGACACTGTAGATAGTAATAAAATAAAGTAATTTATAATTTATGTACTGAAGTTACATCTGTTACGCAGAGAAATATATACTGGAACACGATACATCGCGTTATATTTAAACCGGTTTTCACTCCTTTCCTTTATACTACTTCGCGTCCTTACGGTTGCCAGTATTTTCTTTTTATGAAGTAGGAACCAGCTTTTCAATTTTTCCGATCAGATAATCAACAAAACGCTCTTTTCATATCATCCTTCGGAACGGAAAAAATACAAATGGTCTTAAGTGAACGAGTTCAGCGGGAATATTCTATTTGCCGTAAAATATTTCATCTGTCATCTTTATTTCACGTGTAACGGCGGAAATAGGGGGCGCTCTTTTCAATTTGTATCAGCGCGTTCGCGTTTTCCCCGTGCTTGTTAGAAGAGAGGTACAATAAAAATAACACATTATTGAATGAGAAATTTCAAGGTGCCTTTACGTGCCGGGACTTTATCGCAGCTTATCGATCTCGTTCTACGTGTAGTATTGTGCGTGTCCTTTGTGATATTTGTGAGGTAAGTGAGTTCAAATATTTGACTTTTAATATTTTCTTTCTGATTTAGGATTTGACTTCACTTGATCATGTTTTTACAGGAGAATTTTCATTTGTTGGGGTGTTAATTAAAGCAGCTGTTTTATTGCTTCCATTATATTTTCTCTAATTCTGTTGATTGTGCATTATGGGATTGTCTTTGTATTTCAATATACGATACATTGAGCAAACGTTATTTACATAGGGTAATATAGTATTGTTATTTAGTCTTTTGTTGGTGAGTAACGAACAATTATTATTCCACCCATACCCAAATCGTTGTATCCTGTAGCAGTCTGTATAGGTCCTTGGCCGGTAGGTCTATATAGTCCTCTGGGTTTATTTTTGTTTCCCAAAAACTGCCTGTCTCCTAAGGTCTAGGGTCTTGCATTCACACAAAATGGATTATGAAGTCTCTACTGACTCTTAATACAGTCTGCAGTTTGGTCCTTTCAATGTACAATATCCGGTTTGGGACCTACTACTGTAGGGAGATGATTCCTGCTAAGATTTAGTAGTTCTTCAGCCTTCTTTACTGATGGCTCTCTACTCATGGTAAAAAATAAAGAGCTTTTTTGCCATGCCTTTGCCGGGTTATATTTTTCTAGTACTCTTTGTATTTTTCTTGAAACCACTTCCGTATCTGCCCTCGTACTGCATCTTTGACACTCCCACATATGAGTAGGTGATCATTTTTTCGCTAACTCATCGATTTTCCCAGTGCCTAGGATTTCTGAATGCCCAGGCACGCACAAAAAAATAACTTTTTTACGTTTCTTAGTGGGATGGGGGTTTTCGTACCTCCCACCTTCTTGTATATTCCAGCTCTAGATCCTAGCTCGCTTTACAGACGGGTCAAGGGACCATTTTCCCGAGCTTGTCATCGTATACTGTTTCTTCCCAGTTTTTACGATCTGTGATTTTCACTTCGAAATTTCTCTTAAGTGGAATTATTGTGGTCTGATTCTATCCCCCAAAAGGGTTCCTCCCTCATATTTGCCAAGTTTATTGTGATCCAATTCTGCATATCTGCTAATTGTGGTTTTTTTAGAATTGGTAATCGCCCATTCTTAGCTTCCCCATTATTACTACATGTAATGGTAGGAGGTTTAGAAGGGTATCCATTGCTGCCGTCGGAGCCGTATTCTTCGGAGTAATGAGTCTATGTTTGTCAAAGATCGTGTATTCAATACTCATAATTTTCACCATTGAGCAAAGGAAAATCCGCATGGGTTTCACCTAAGGAAGTTTTCCGTAAAGGTTGCTGCCCCAATTTATGTAAGAAATCGTCTTGATGCCAATGGATACCTCAATGTACCGCAATGTGTTGTAGTTATTGACGAGATGCCGGTGCACATACGCCATAACATGGTTTACATGAATGATGGAGCTCCTGCTCAGTTTGCTCGTAATGTAAGAGAGTAGTTGGATGAACACTTGCCAAACAGATCAGTTGGTCGCAGCGACCCTATCTTATGGGCTGCGAGATCTCCGAATCTCAATCATTTGGACTTTTTGTTTAACATCATTTTAGATTTGGATTTAGATTTTAGATTCAGAAACGAACGAAGAATGTCGCTGCGTGTAGCTCTTGCGCAAGTTGGCTGATACCTTGTATAAGTGTTAACGTTCATATCATTGCGCAGATGAATGCTCGGATAATTTTTGATGGCTTAGGTTTTAAAATAAAAGATCATTCTACACACATTTACCACGATAATGGACTATTATTTGTGTGAAATTTATCCTGTGAAACATATACTAAGATAATATTTTGTTTATTGTATTTGTAATTTATTGATGTCATACTTCCGAAATATTTGAAAGATTATACCCTCTCTATACGTATATATGTATCTGATACACGTTAATATGTACTATTACATTTGTAAGAAGGTATTAAATTATATACTCACTTTCAATATAGATAACTTTATGTATTATCTTGACTTCTGTTACATTAGTGTATGACATACGATAACATATATCAAATGTTCAACGATAAACTCTTTCATAAGTTTTCAAGTTGTTACCTAATCGAGATTGATACAATCGCTGCGGTCACCATACCTCACGGGTTATACTTGCCTGCCGACAAATAGACACTGACAGGAGCCAATTCACTGAAACAGAAACAGTCCCAAACGTTGAAAGATTTGTTAAGGGCGGATGAGAGGACCAATCGAATACACGTCACTGCGAGGAAGTTTTATTTTCCGGAAGACGATGTGATTAATATACTCCTTTACGGAACATTGTTTGAGAACAATTAAGAAACATCTTTTCCAGAATTAATTAAAAGTAAGTGGCACTTCAAAGTTGCAAGCCACTTTTCTTTTCCTCGAGATTAAATAATCTCTCTCGTGGATTGCAGCAGCACTAGTCGATTTACGTTCTCGACGGATAAAAACTGAAGCGATCTACTGGCTGCAATTGTACCCGACGTTAATTTAATGTTCGTGTTTACTGTTTTCGACATATTCTTTATCAAATTTCAATTTATATTGATAAGGTACTTGCCTTATCAACATATCAATAAATCGTAAATATTATTAGTTAGTATTACATTGCTGTAAAATCATCTGGTAGGTACACGCATAAAAATATTTTGAAGGTTCAGGAAACGTCATAAGTTTTTCGAATTATTCCTGTTTTAAATCTGACAACAAAGCCCATATATCTACGTATAGACCTATTTCATTAAGTACTAATTTTTCTAAAAACTTTTAGTGTATGGTTTCTAAATACGTTGTATTTAAAACATGTAAGCAAACCTATACAAGCATCTTGTAGGGGACAAAATAAGATTTCATTTGATTTGATTTTGACCCCAACGCAGAGAAAGGTCCTCACATCCCTTAACGCTGCGGCCTTGAGGCCTATTGTATTACTCTGCATTTGGTTATTTCCTGATTATCCGAACAGATCTACCCCCCTGAAAAGGTTTAGTAGAGTGTGCGTCAAATCTTTTTCCGGTATGCCTCGCAATGTGTCTATTGCACCTGATAGGGAGTTTCTCCGGTGTCTTAATGCGCGACTAGAGCGCTACTAGAAGCAAGCATAATAATATTTTTTTGTTATTTCGACGCTAATAACCTTGGACAATCTGTACAAGACAAAACATGCTTGTGAAAGTTTCTTGCATTGCTCATTAATATCTATGTAATTTCCAACCAAAATGCGCTTCAATGTGCAACCCGAGGAAATTTATAGATTGAACCTGTTCAATAGATTTACCATTAATTCTTAAGAATTCACCACTATCACTATCCTACGAATTTGACGTAAATTTAATAAACACCCTTTTCGGTACATTCAATTTTAAAGAATTACTGGAAAACCATCTTACAAATCGGTCAATATTGTTTTGCATGCTTCTTTGAAGATCATCAGCATTTGAGCTAGCTTGCACAAAACAGTTGTCGTCAGCGTACATAACGAAGCTACTCGCGTTATTTACATTAGGCAAATCGTTTGTAAAAAGAAGGAATAATAAAGGACCCAATATCGAGCCCTGTGAGACTCCAGAATATTTGCAATTTGCGTCGGATCCGTAACGACAACATTACAATAATCAATTGAATCTGGGAGATTTACTTTTGGTGTGTGCAACTCCACCAATAATTTTCTAAGCGGTACGAGATTTATTGCTAGGTTTGCTTAATAGGGTATGGTTAAACATCCGTTTCGCAGCGCAAATTACTCATTTCTACACTATTTTATATTTTTTGTAGTAGTCAAAATCAGAAACATCTTGCGTTGTGACAGTATTTCTTTAGATAAGTTCCATATTTTTACAAGAAGTTAATATGCCTTGCGTTATCCATGGTTTTCGATCAAAAATACGGGCTGTAGTTTTCTTCCAGCGAAAATAAGTACTAACATAAAAGCGCAATGTCTCTTGGAAAGTACTAAACGCGCTGGCAACTGAAGGCGTAGATAGCGTATTGAGACAAGTCTCCTATTCCAACCATCCGAATTAAAAACATAGTTTGTAGTATACACACTGGCATATACCGGAATTATCTGATATACCGGTATGATGTATTGAAGCTGTCTTATTTTGGGTTAAGTTGGAGCACATGTAGTAAATACACGTTGAACTAAAAAAATGATGGAGACGCCAATTTAACTGTCTACCCTATTCATTTTATATATGTGAAACCGGGAAAATGTTGACCTAAATCGCTAGAGGTATTGCAACAATGTATTTTAAATATCTAAAGATAAAAAACTAAAATTAGAAAGCGGAATACTTGCAAATCGGTATTAACTAATATGTTTAGTCTATCATTAAATTATCTCACATTATCTGTTAATAACGTTCTACAACCATTATAATTTTGGAATACATGTTAATATTAATCAGATTCTGGCGCTTATCTTTGTAGCAGAATTGATTGCCTTGGGCACCCGGGTTGTCCCTATACTTTATACTATTAATTTTCTCACTTTATCTGTGAATAAACATAATTTCTAAGTAAATGTTAAAACTTATTCATACAAGTTATTTATTTATTTAGCAGAAGAAATTGTTTTGAACCAGAGATTGCTGCTCTTCCATACACCATTAATTTTCTAGTGCTCCCTAGAAATCTGTATTATTGATTTTTGTTTAAATTTCATTAACGATAATACTCATTGTATTTTATCAAATTGACTTTTGTGTGTTGATGATCTCAAAATTTTCTAGTAAATCTTATTTGTGGTAATTTATCTTTATTTCAGATTTTGCATTAGAAACACAAATAATTGTATAACAAGGACTTCATTCGATTTTTTTATTGCACATGGTAATTAAAGGTACTCGCAAGAATCTCTGAAAACGCTATATTATATGTCATACCCTTTTGTCACAAGATTGTATATAACTATCAAGCATTATACTGTGAATTTGTTTGAACTGGTTTTGTTTACTCCTAGGAGGAGTAATTCGAACAGTGTGTTTATTGTGCTGCCCCACAGTCCTTGCTATCTTTACTGGTTTTGTTTATTTAATCAGATAATTTTAAAAATGTCTGCCAGTTTTGAAGTCGGACGTGGTTTGAAGCAGGAGGATCCGTTCTCGACCACTCTTTCTAATATAGTACTGGAAATGATAATGAGGAAAAGCGAAACCCAAACAGCGGGGCTATTTATCAGTACAGACACCAATGTATTGTCTAAGCAGACAACATAGCGCTACTAACAAGGCCAGAAAAAGAACTACGACGAATTTTTGCCAATATAGAAAACATCGCAAGGGAGTACGGGTTACAAGTAAACGAAAATAAGACTAAGTACCTAATATGTGCAAGGAGGGAAACAGTCAAATAAATGTAACCTGTCTTAATATAAAATTTTGCAAAGGGAAAGTATATTGCTTCGAAAAAGTAAACCAATTTTTTTGGGGTAATAATCACAGCGGTAACTATGAACGGCAAGAGATAAATAAGAGAATTTGTAAAGGAAGTAGAGCAGGGGGAACAATGAGAGAAATATTGAGATCAAAATTTATATCAAGAAGAGCCAAGCTGCGTTTTATACAACAGTAATTCGACCAACGGTGTTGTATTGTTCAGAGATAAATAACCAAGAAGAATTAAGACTGGAAGCGTGGCGACAGAAGGATATTACGAGGAATTTATGGAGGAACCAAGGATGCATTGGGAATTTGAAGGCGACGAAGGAACCAGGAAATTCTAGATGTATATGGTAGACCCACAATAACCCAAAATATCAGGGCGAAAATGGTTATGTAAAGATGAATTTATTTAGTAATAATGTGAATTATTGGAAGTAATTTCTGTACACTTATACATTTTTATTGTTACCCTAGCACCATATGTTTTTGTTACTTTTTTCATTTTCATTATTTTAGGGGTATTATAAGCTGCCATAACCAAGAGTACTATTTAATATTTGTACATTACAGTTTAATAAGATTATTTTCTAAATTTCACTTATACAACTGGATAATGATAAATACGTGCAGAATGAAATGCAAAAAAAAAAGAAATGAATCGATGTTAATAGTGTGTGTTAATAAGTAATATAAACAGTGTTTCTTTATAGACAAAGACCATCCATTCTTCCATAGATGAACTGTATTTCCATTAAACGTAAAACTTGCCCATTACGTAAAATTCTACTGCGTAATAAATGATCCTGAACGTGGAACACGAAAACACATGGCGCGGCGCTCCGTTTCGCGTAAAAATTCCCTTGAAAAATGAACTTCCGTATTGCATCCATTCTTCTTTGGGACGTTTGTATTTCATTTGGTTGCATTCTTGAGAGCAAATGAGTCTTATCATTAGAAAAAGAAATAGGTAGTGCCCTTAAATAATGGCGCAATATATACCTTCTGACGTGAAAGGAATTGCCGGCACTTACACAAAAGAAACAGGCCAGAGCCAAGATGTATTCAACAACAACGGACGCCGTAATAATAACAACAACGCAAAAATTCACTGCACATGTTTAGATGCCGTGAACCAATTAGTGGCAATTAGCGAGTCATAATTCATGAAATTAGGTTTGTCTAGTCCTGGCCCGAGTTAAATTGACGTCAGGTTGCTCCCGAGCGCGATGTAATTCGTGTAAATTAGCTGGCGGGGGATTTACTGCAATTGTGTGGAGTAATTTATGTGCTAAGATCTTCGGAACGCACTGATGACTTTTGCAGTTTTCGTCAATTTTGCTGTTTTGACGTCGAGGTATGTTAGAATAGAACTTCTGCTATTTTAGAAAGCGGAGTAATAAAATACAGAATATTGCGAAACTAATAGTTTCAAAGCTCAGATCTGGTATAACGTTTCATTTCCTTCGTGTAATAGAAACAAACGGAAGTCCGTTATAAGGAAAGCACACTAAAATAAAATAGGAAATAGATATTATTAAAATAATTAAATGAAAACGGCTGAAGTTGTGTTAAGATTATAGAGAAAAACGAGAATTAATGTATTACTTGCGTATTTGGATATTTTTAAGCTAATTGGAGCATACACAATAAAATTCGGCTTAACGGTAGAATTTTGCAATGTTTTCGTTAGCGACAATATTACAAATGCCGCATAGTGTACAATTTCAGCAATCTAGTGGTCGGCTAATTTGAGTTAGTTTTTCTTAAAATTAGGAGCTATTTTTTGTTAATAATTGCCCACATATTTTTTGTGTTGTTTGTTTTTGTTTTTCAAGTTCTTTGCACTAACACTCAATAAAACAAATTATAGCTGCCATGAAAATATGAAAATCGTAACACTTCCTAACCTTTTAGGGAATCCTAAAGACAAACCGAAACAAAATGAAACAAAAGTGGGGAATTTACAAATTACATGTGGAGATTGTGAGAAAGCCTACACTGGACAGAAAAATGTTCAAATTAGGTATAAGGAGCATATCTCGCACTACCGACGTGGGAGAGCAGATATGTTAGGCATTGCTGAACAACGCCTGAAAAAGACAGGACAATATAGATAATTTAAAACTGATGAAATCGGTAACGACGCGCGAGCTACATGTTTCAAAGAATAAAAGCCCTCTTAATCGGGAAGAAGCGCCCTTATCATTTTCTGTGTTGCTGGATTTATTGAAGTAAAGCACACACTTGAGAACGCTCGGGTGGTCTCTAAGATTTTTTTGCGTTCGGGGGTGTGTGGTAGGTTGTTAGTACGCTAGGAACAAATAAAGGGATTAAGGGGCTCATTCGGTTATACGACTTGATAATGGGAATCCAAGTATTTCCGAAACACGTGTCGTCTCCAATTAATTGATACTTTGTGCGGGAGGAGTAATTCGAACAGTATGTTTATCAACATTATGATTAAAGGAAAGCTTTTTACTATAAAAAAGAACGAAGCCCGAAATAAGAGTCAAGGAGTAAATAAAAGCAGCAGAAATTAATATTTTGAAACTAAAAACTTATTACGACATCAGAGGTATCAAGCAATGCAACTTGTACCTTCAATGATTTTAGGAGAAGCTCAAGGACTAGCTATAAATCCATCTGACGTAATAAGTAAGCAATTTAGTAGATTCGCACTTGTATCTATCCTAGAAGTTTCTCTTCTGAATAGTTCAGGATATTTTCTGCACTGCTTATTCCTTGCCTCTTGAGCTTCTTCAGAAAATTGTCCTATCGGTAGCATACTACTCGATATCATATCCTATCGATGAAAGAGAACTATATAGACGTTTACGGTCATTGTTACCCATAACGTGATATAATCACATTATACAATACAATATGCAATTGTAATTTGCAGTATAGCTGTTTACTGGATAGAGTTCTGGAGAATTTCCTCGGACGTTGAGCGTGTTTTCCTTCTCCAAAAAACGCGCAGTAACGATTCTGAAAAAAGAACAGTTCTGTAAACAAGCATTTATTGGTATGGGAATACTTACACTGCCAAGCCTATATATGTAGATTTAACGTCTCCAGATATGTGCACAAAACCCAGCAGCGCTTCAGCATGAAGGGCGACACACACAATTACGACATTTGCATTAGATCACAACTGCAAGTACCATACCATAGAACACAAACTACACAGAAGCACGCTTATTTCTGGAGCGCTAGGAATTTTAATAAATTACCGGAGAATAAACTGTATGAACAAATATTCATAGAGTTCGAGAATTTAACGAGAAGGAAAATCGTGGCCGAAAATCTGCTATTCTAGTTCTCAACAACGTATACCAATTGGGGTTTAAAAAAATGGAAGCACAATAAGTTTAGGGCAAAAAGATATGTGAGAGTAAATACGTGTGCTATTCATTATCTTCCACAGATATATGCTTCTGTGTATTAATGAGGAATGACACGTTACAATATTGTACACTATTTAACCAATTTTTGCAGTTGTATAGGTGCTGACAAAATCAGGCATGATGAGCCAAAGTTAAAATTTACAAACTACAATGTTTCCCTAACAATACCACAGATTGGTTCTGTCATTCAGATCAAATCATTTCATCAGAAATTAAACATGGTGGACTTTCACAATTCTGAACATCTACGATTCTTGATTTTATTATAGTTTATGATAATATTTCACATAATATACATCAATATACAAGAACAGAGTAGTGAATGTAAAATAGTCAAACAGAACATATGTGATTTAACACAACTCAAAGCAGAATAAAAGAATAGATGTAAGATTTTAAATTAAATACCTACTTAATATTTTTTAAGGGAAAAAATTTATTTCTTATTATCAAAGATGCGTATATTTTATATTTAGTATGTTTTTTGTATTGCACAAGTACAGTTTTACTTTTCATTATGGGCTTGCAATACTTGTACATATTACAACACCCGTTATAAATATGGTATTTCGAAGACCTTAAATATTTTTTTCCGGTCAAGGAATGGCAGCACAGAACTTGCTCTCTACGGCAGAAGATAATCTATATAGCAAGGATAATACAGACAAAAAGTAAACTCTTCTTCTATATCAAGTGTGATAACCACCACAACATTCCATAATGGTAAAAACATACATATTTTTTCGGCTAGGCGTGAGAGCACGAAATTAACATACTGCACCAAACAGCACCAAATACTATAATCGAATTTGGAAAATTTGAAAGTGTGGTGGCCACGTCAAGTTGACTTGCTCATTTCTAATCGCGAATATCTCGAGAACGAAGAGAGCCCAAAATGAGATCTTTGAGAGATGACGGTTTCACAAATTAGGTTTCGAAGATTTGAAGGTATGATGGCAACGTCAAGTTAGACTGCACATCTTTAATCGAAAAATGAGATCTTTACATCACAAATCAGCACAAAACGATGGCATAGTTGAAGTTTGAAAAACCTAAAGTGTGGTAGCGAACTTGACGGACTTGTATCAACGGTACCGTTTAAAATATGTATACGCGGTTTTCCACCGTTTATAAATGATCTAAAGGACGGTGTAGAAACGCAAATTTTTGCGGACAAATCGCTACAGTACTAATAGCGACCAAAATCTCCAATTCTACATGAGTGGGGTAAGGTATCATTTGCATACACCTCAATTTACATTTCTATCCTTTTTGTAACAATGCTTCCGACAACTGTGCGTTAGTTTTCGTACACATTACATATGTATGTTTGCGGAAAGTTTCGTCGCCAAACTTTTAGCATTTTCATCAGTATACATCCATTTTAATTGCGAGGGACCCCACAGGAAACACTAATTCCAATATTAACAAGTTCGAGTTGAGAATAAAATAATTCGACGTTCAAACTACAACATTTTGTTAGCTCTTGGCCACTACCGTAAATTGGTTTCGTTTTGAAATACGGTTGACGGTGGATTGGATTAATCCAGGTTCCCCCAATTGCCCATTTAAAGCTTTTCCTGTTTTCGTTCTTTGGTATATAAATTATACGCACATAAAAATTATTTTTTGATTTAAACCTATATTGTTTTAACTAATAATATATAAGTTCATATATAGTCGCTTTTAGGGGAACATAAAAATACTCTTAATTTAAAAACATTTTAATCTCCAGAGAAATAATATTTATCTTCAAAGCAAATATATTACTGTTTGTTATTTTGTTTATTTGAAATATGTATATATTGTTGCTTGAATTTACTTCTGATGCGTTTAAATTAAAAACACGAAATCCTAATTTCTATCTACATGATCCAAAGTTATATTTAAAGATTACACCTACCATATCTTTACAATAAGGTCGCTGTTTATTTAAAATAAACATTGTAATGTTTAAAATAATATTCTTTTTGAATCTCGTTTAGTATAGATTTACAGGACATGGAAATCGCGGCTATTTTCACGCAGAAATGTGAATGATTCATTCTAGAGATGGCAGACTCGTGTACAATGCCTGAACAAATGATTTACGTTTCAACTTGCACATCCCTTCACCGCGGTTTTCGCGATCCACTATGCCCAGACACCTGGTTCGTCGTTTATTTCTCGCCCGTGCACTTTTGTGAATTTTCATGCCAAACTCTATGATCAATGAACTCACATCGCAACTAGGGTAAGAACCTTATGCCTTTCAGATAAATGCGTCTACTTCCCAACGCATGGGAAAATTTAAGAAAAATTAAATTTTCACGACCAGGTAACTCGACGGTCGAGATAAATACTTAGATTTTTGATGTCGGGACTCCAAGGTAGCGTAGTGTGATGGCAAACTGTTTTACTAAACTGTATACGTAAGATGTATGATGTGAAATTTGAATAAAAGATGATTAGCCCCCTCTATTCGTGAGTAGCGCAACTACTACTAATCTATAAATCATCTTTGCAATAAGTTTCTTACGGTAAGGGTTTCCGATTGGCGCGGCTTGGTGCTGCGGTGACGTTTGGGGCAACGAAGTGGGTTTTTGTTCTTTTTAATATATATTTATAAGCATGTGGCTTAAAGTAACCGATTTCATCAGTTTTAAATTATTTACATTTATATTATATCCTATTTGTTGGATATGTTCAGCAACACTATGGATATCTGCTCTACCATGTCGGTAATGCGAAATATGTTCTTTATACCTGGTTTGAATGGCCCTCTTTGTCTGTCCAATGTAGACCTTTTCACAATCTCACATCTAATTTTGTAAAATTCCGACTTCCGTTTAATTTTGCCTGGAATTTTTGCGTTTGGGGGGTGTGAACGGTTGTAAATATGTTAGGGATGGCTAGAGGGAAAAGTGGAAGGTGAAGGTGTGTTTATGGTGCTGCCCCTCGGTCCTTACAATCTTTGCAGATATAATCCTTACAAATAATTTATTTTCAACTCAAACATCCAAGTTTTAAGTGAAATATATTAACGCAAATATGCAGATGTATTTAATTAAAGAAATCATCTGCACACAGATCTGCATACAGATGGTGACAACAACGTTACGAATATGGAAAGTACCTGTTTACATCGTCTTAGCTTTCTTTTAAGATCATATATTAGTGATTGTAGACAAATCAACAATATACCAGTGATATTAAAAAGAAACTTTAATTAAGGTTTCAGGTCAGAGGTGTGTTAGAAAAATCCCATTGCGATATTGAACCCGAAAATGGGTGACATAAAGACATAACATTCAGACCTTTATTATGATCGTACAACCTTTAATCGGCAGTTTTACGACGGAAGATAAAAGGAATATTGACTGGGCGTTTCGTTTATATAAAAAGGCGTTCTTTAGAAACAAGAGGGAATAAGTGCGGGAGCTTCATTTTCTCTAATGTGCGTCATTATTATTTCTTATATCTAAATGACTTATTTTGAAAACATTGTCTCTGAGCGGTTACATTAAGTTCAACTACTGCCCTAAATATATTCATTTCTTTGGAACCGCTATTTGCCGAGTAAGTTTTTGCGGTCGAGGAAAAGGATCGTGTCGTTATGATCTTAATGTGTCCATCTAACGAGAAATAATAGGTTTCCTTACGCCTTCTTTGGAAAAAGAAAGTTTATTTTAGTTGTATAACGTGGTTTCATACCCATTTAATACACAACACCAGGAGGGTCCCTTTGGTATAATTGTTATTACCGTATTTATTCTAATAAGGGCGGAGGCGGTTGATCATTTATCTATCTTTGCGGCGTTTAAAAGAGGTGAGGTAGAGTGTGGCGTTTATTTCTAATTAAACTAAATCCTCATTTCTATTCTTTTGCTATCCATATCAAAACAACTGTATTACAACTTAGTTTTGATACAAAACGACATCGTTTTAGTATCACATACGGAATTTAATATGAATGTGGTTAACGGGGATTCCCCAACCAACTTTTGACGTTGATTGTGTGGACTTCCTGTGACGATGCGGCGTTTATTAGAGTGCGGCGTTTATTTCATTCGGCATCAGTTTCTTGCGGCGTCTATTAGAGTGCTGCGGTTATTGGAATTGCGTCTCCAATTAGAATAAATACGGTACAAATGAATCGGCCTATCTAGAAACGGCTTAAGTCAAAATTACTTGGTTTTTCGAAAAACGCAAAGAAATCCGTTTTTATTATAAGGTTTTCTTATGGCAGCAAATGGGTGTTATGCTTGTTCCCGCAATCTTTTTGTTATGAAACGCGCAGGTAGGCTTCGGGAATACATTAATCCAAGTAAATTAAAAATGAAGAAATGGCTTAAGCCTTTTCCGCACGGGCCCATTAAAATACTTAATTTATATAAGTAATATAGTTAGCATCCATCGCAGTCATCCATTGTCCCAAACGTAGCGTTATTAGTAATACCATTAGTCTTAGTTTATTCATTTTGTCAAAATCGTAGTTTGCCAAGAGTTTGCTGCTGAGGAAAGGGACCGTTTTAACATTAATATGTTCTTCTAACAAGAAATAATACCTTTTCTGATACTTCATTTTGTAGCCGTTCAAAAGCAATTTAAAACTTAAAACATACCATACACACTCATAGCACCAGGACTCGCTTTGGTGCAAATGTTATTAGTTAAAACCAATATTTAATTAAAAGCAATACAGTTAGCATCGACCAGTACCATCCATTTTACCGGAAGCAATAACATTATTAGAAAGGATATATGTACTTAATTACATTTATTTATTTTAACAAATATTGTATTGACATTGTAATTTATTTACAAAAATGTCAATTATTCGCACTGTGCTAATTACGACGCATCGTCCGCCGTTTTCCTGCTAATTTGAATGAAATATTTTGTAACGGTTTTACCAATTATCAGAAACATTTTTTAGTTAGGAAAATGCTGTAGGATTGTTAGTTATTGACATTTCTACTAATCGTCAAGCGGTAAAATCAAAATGCATATTCATTCTAATTTTAAAAAATATGTGTTTCTTCAATTTCCTGCTATACAAGGGTGGTATAATAAATACCCGTGTTTGACGACAGATGGCGCTTTGTGTGAAAATCTGCATTACCGACTGTGAGTACTATTCTTTGGTCAACATCTATCAAAATTTCGGAGAGATTCATCTAGTACTTTACCTTTTATAGCTGCTGAAAGTGACTAAGTGTAGGAGGGTAGTATGATAAATACGTGTGTTAAGAAAAACAACGCAATTGTTTTGTATATGGTATATTTATTTTTCGACATAATCTCCTTCTAGCTCTAACACTTAGCCCAACGATGTTTTAACTTTTTTAGGCCATGCAAATAATGAGAGTTGTGAAACTCGGCAAAATAGACCTCTGTTTCCGCAATGATATCTTCATTCGACGTAAACCGCTTTCCACCCAGCCATTTTTTCATATTAGGAAAAATAAAAAAAATCACAGGGGGCAAAATCTGGCGAATATGGTAGATGGGGCAACACTTCTTACCGTAACTGATCCAGTTTTGCTGTCGCAATTGCCGGTGAGTGGGTCGAGGCGTTGCCGTGATGAAAGAGGATTTTTTTCTTCGCTAGGTGTGGCCTTTTCCTCTTTACTTCAGCGTCGAATCGGTCCTATAGATTGCATAGTACTGACCCGTGATAGTTCTTCCTTTATCCAAATAATCTATTAAGATGATACCTAAGATGAATCGTCGCGATAACTTTTCCAGCTGATGGTATCGTGTTTGCCTTCTTCGCCGGGAGAAATCCACTGTGCCGACTGAGCTTTGGTTTTCTCGCGTGTAGTGATGAATCCATGTCTCATCAACGGTCACATAACGCCGCAGAATGTCACTCATATTACGCTTAAACATAGCCAAACTTTGCGTTGAAGTTGTCGCGCGATTCCGATTCTGATCAATCGTCAACAGACGCGGCACACATCTCGCGGATAGCTTTCTCATACCTAATTTTTCGGGCAGGATATTTTGTACACGTTCAACTGAGATGCCTGCCATTTTAGCAATCTTTATCTTCATCTGGAGGTCTGCTAATACGATACTATGCACTTCATTGACAGGACGAGGCACTCCTCATCAAAGACGGAGGTTCGGCCACGTTTAAATTCATTAAACCAGTATCTGATGGTAGTCATCGATGATGCATGATGCTTATAAACCGTATGCAACTTGTCATCGATTTGTTCACACGTTTTCCTATCCAAAAAGAAAAAGTAATCTAATCACTGACCGGTATTGTTCCATTTCTATTACTTTTTGTAATGATGTAAAGTTTCATCATTTACATTCGGTTTATTGAATTTATCTGATTTCATAGTAACAACAAATTATTTATGTATATCTGCTTCATAAAGACATAGAGAAGTTAAATTTTAATAACATCAGGGTAGCTACAGATGTCAATTCAATTGAAATAAATTCTATGCCATAAATAGATGATTTTAAATAGTGTTCCAACTAACTTACTACCGTTTTAATTTTTGTATAAAATTTGCGAAAAAATCTAAAAAAATCAAATTAAAGGGTTTTGATATTCAAAATTGCCGGAAATCTGTTATTTGATCTTTGAATGCAAAAATATATATTTGCCACCATTTAAATAACGAATAATCGAAGAGAAGAGCTGCCAGCCTTCGCTGTGGAATGTTCTCTTGCATGTCTCACACTCCAATATCAACTCGAAAATGCGGTCAATGTGTAAATTTCAGATTCGCAGGGATTTCGTCTCTCTAGGCGATGCTAGCGGAAGACTGCTGCACTAGATATATACCGAGAAAGTTGTTCGCATAGGATGCGGAATGCTTCGCTGTTAAAACTTAATGGTGCTGCGGTAATTTAGATTTTATCTGCCGGATTTTGTACAACGAAATAATGCTTTATCCCTTTTCCGACGCGACCTGTTTTGATTTATACGCGCACTCCCAACGGAATTAAGCTGTATTTAATTTCGTAGATCCTATAAATTTCCACGGACTGCTGAAGGCTGAATCGTTTTCGCATAGATCTTCGCCGGATAGCTTGAACAGCCCGGATTTATTAACGGTTGCCGATTATATGAATTATACGAATTTAATATACAACGGAATCTACATCAAACATTATGCGGGCCGATTATCTGCTTTGTATTCATGGCAAACAAAAGCGATTAAATATAAGTTACTCGTGAGTTGTTGTGATCAAGGTACGGGAAATACGATGTGCAGGGTTGTTGATTCCACAATTATGTTAGTCCTTTACTATCTGCTTTAGATAGCAGATTTTGTGCGTATATTTAATAAAGGTTTCCTTTAACTAACTCGAATGCAATTCTTTATGGGAGATCCACAGTTACTAATTTAGCAACATTAATCCAATTGTTCAGCGAGATCTTGGACAGAGGAGGCCAGGTTGACGTAATTTATACCGACCGATCCAAAGCTTTTGACTTACAGAATCATGAAATGCTGCTGTTTCAGTTGACTTCTCTGGGTTTTGTTCCATCCACTGTTATTCTCCTTAGGTCATATCTAAAAGAAAGGAGGTGTTATGTCACTTATAATGGATACTGCTCTGATGGGTATATTCTTACCTAGCGCGTCCCGTAGGGATCAAATGTGGGCCCTTTGTTGTTTGTACCTTACATTAATGACCTCCCTGTGCTGGCTTATGCTGACGACATTAAGATTTTCTCTTTCTTCTTCTACCGATGACATAAAGAAGCTCCAATGTGGATTGAGTTCTGTGCTTCCGTGGAGTGATTGCTACGGATTCAACCTGAATGTTGTGAAATGTTAGGTTGTTACTTATATTCGTTCGTCCTCTCCACTTTGTTGAACATACCACATCATGCGTAACGTCTTAACACGTAAATTTCAATTTTCGGATCTGTGGTGTACTTTTTGATTCTGCACTTACTTTTGGACCGCGCATTACCTGCATTTGTTATGAAGCCAAGAAATCTCTTGAATTTATTAGGCGTATTTCTAAATATTTCAAAGATACACCTTTACTAAAATGTTACTTCGCGTTTGTCTTGAGTAAGCTCTAATATGCAGTTCTAATTCGGAAACGCTATACGCTTTCGATTTTCTCAGTTTGGATCGCATCCATCGCGAATTCCTAAAATGTTTGTCTTTTAAAATTGATGGCACGTATCCTGCTAGAGGTATTCCTCGGGAAGTTCTTTTACTTAGACACAGCTCGCCGGCTTTAAGCACAAGAAGAGAAAATGTATATGAGAAAGTATATAAGCTACCTTTTAATAATATTGACTGCCCTTTCACACCGGAGAGAATGAACTTCTTCGTCCCAAGGCTTAAAACAAGATATGAAAGCACTTTCCAGGTTCCACTTGCGAGGACGGTTGTTATGCGACGATTCCTCAGACAGCGAACCAACAAAATATATTTATTTAACTTATGTTTTTACTTTGCATTGGATATTAGTGTATACACTTACTTTATTTCCTGTATTGTATTATCCTGTAATTGGGCAACTGTCTGTTGGATAATAAATGTGTATTATTATTATTATTTATTTGTTTCAGCATTTATTGTATTCTCGATGCTGACCTATTGATTTAATAATAATAATAATTTACTTATCCAGCAGTAGCACAGGCTACTTTTTCCAGGTTAAATGTTTCAGAATAAAAGTAAAGGAATAATCTCCGCGTATCACAGTGATTCCATGGATATACGTATACCGGACCAAAAATTAGAACCTACCTATTATTCAGCTTAGTAAACCATTGCTCCACCTTCGTCTCGAATCACAGTTCCCTTTGCAAAGTACACTTTGAAATCGATGAATGTGGTCCATTATTAATGGTTTCCAACAATTTCTGACGAGTTGAAAAACAATGAGCGTATACTATATGCAATACTGTTTGCCGGTCTTTATCCGTTCTTTTTTTCCCTTCCAACTACAGTTTTCTCACCAGCTTGATGTTAATTCTCCATCAAACACGGTTGACCATACTGTATGACACACCAGTAATCTCAACAACGACACTTAAGCTGTGCCCTTTTAAACGACTAAATACAATAACTCCTTTCTGATATTAATCCATATTTTTGTCGGGGCCTGTCGTATACACATAAAGCGCATTCCTTTTGCCTAAATCTTTTACCTTAGATGTTCTGAGACAACTACGTGATAATCGGTGAAGTTTTTACAATCCTCACATGCATAGTTCACTGAACCAAAAATGGGCCTCCAAATAATAAAAATATTCATGGTGCAAATGAAATAATTTATCAAAATTGGTACGAAGAATGATTTTATCTAATCGATAAAAGACTTAGTTAAATGAGGAATGAATTTATTCGATAATAAAAATTGCATTAACAAAATCATTGAAAATGAAGTGATAGTTTTATTTACTTAATGAAATATGTTATTATTGTAAGGAACACCAGTTTTACCAGAATTACCCAGAATTAAGAAAAACATTAATATAGAGATTTTGTGGTAAGGTCATGATTTGGTTTGAGATGAAAAATAAGTAATTTTAGAGAATTAATATCTTTCCTGCAAACATAACATTGTTCCAATATTGTTTAATTAAAGGGTACTACTGTTTAAATTAGTTTTACTTACGGTTGCTATCGGGATAATTAGGCGCAAGTTTTGTTTAAACCTATAAGCGTACTAGAAATAATTCAATACATCTACTCTTTTAATAATGGTATTTTAATATTCCTACTATCTTTTTAAGAAAAGCAGACACTAAACATAACCGACACTCACCGTGGTAAACTTCTAAATGCGGGTAACACGGTAAAACAAGTATATTTCCTGTCTCAGTTATATTGCACCATATGCACATAAATTTTCTATTCATTTCATTTTTTGTTAATATAACAAAAAATTTCGTTGGCCTTATGAATATACAATGCAGTAATTCAATAATATCTAAGCATTACCGTGCCATACCGTGATTTAGTGAATTCGTTTGCTAACACCGCAACGGATACTTTTCATCAAGGTATTAAGATATTCGTTCGTTCTTGCAATAAATTGCAAACCAATAAAACAATCGACAGATTATCGTCCAATACTTTATTACATTCTTATTAGGAATAATTTTACAAAAGTTGTTCGCAAAAATAATAAACATATTCATGCTATGAATAAAATCATTTATTGAATTTAGGAAAAAATAGTTACCAGAATAAATATTATCCATTGACAGATGTGAAAGTATTTGTTACTGCAATGAAAATAAATTTATTTTAGTAATGAATCTTGTTGTTACTTAATTAAAGATTGTAAATTACTTTTTAGAAATTTTAGAACTTTTTTAGAAATGAAATAATTCTTCTTCTGAACAAAAATGTACTCAATAAATGAAGATTATTGATATTATGCCCAAAATTTTTCTCAGTGTTTTGATAGGTGCTTTACTTGTAAACTATTGCGCGTAGTAGATACTAATTGAAAACTTTCTTAGCATGAAAGTAAATGTGACCATAACGTTATCGAAGTGGCGTAACTGGCCGGTGCCACACTTTCTGTTCGTGCTTTACTTAAAAAATGCGGAATATGTACGTAGATACAGATTAACAGAATACACACAATTGACATATCTATTGTTTTCCGAGGGTATAGTTTCATTGACCGCGGCCGACATGTTCTAAAGGTGTATTTGAGGAAAATTTAAAATACAAAACTTTCCAAAAAATGTGTATCTATGATAAACGATATCATGTTTTAATGTTCATATATTACTGTAGTAGTAGGTCATAATGAATTAATGTAAACAGAAACACCAATAACTTATTTAAATATGTTTAATGATCATAAATTTAACATTTTTACTTCTTCCAACAGTTGAAATGTTTCTATTTAAATATTTTAGCACATAAAATATTCTTAATCTTAAAAAATAATTAATAATTATGTGGAAACTGTTCGTATGGTGTATCATATGTTATGTTTCCAATTAATTTTCTTATAAATGCTCCTGGGTGTAATTACATGCAGGCTTCCGCAATGTTTACAATGAATATTGGTTCTGGTAGGTCTACAGCAAGATCAAGTCATACTATTTTTAAAATTTTTAATATATGAGATATATTTATTAAATAGAATATCAACTATAATGTAACAGTACGTTTATATGACTAAATGGTAGTTCAAAATCATTAACAAAGAGATGCTGTAGTTAATAGACAAAATAAATATAATCCATTAACATTTAAGCAGTACCTCGGTCTGATGTAACGCTACCCGTATCTGACATGACGTCACCTGTATCGAAGATAGTTGGAATAGCAGGGGGCTGAAGTCTATTTTTAAGTCATTTAGAAACATTTTTGTTTCAAAATGTTTTCCGCATTTAACGTAATTTTGTTATATCCCTCTCAAGAAGATCTCTACTTCGACAATTTTCTATCCATACTAAAGCTCTGAAATTAAGTCATCCTTTTATTTAATATATATATCTACAAGCATTATTATACAACTTACCTTTGTGAATCTTTAGGAAATGAGAAGAAACTAATCTTAGTATCGCGTCTATTATTCTTACAAGCTGGAACGCAACAATAACGGGAAGGATGTTTTGCTTTCCTCATAATTCTCATAATAGCACTACATTAGCTAAAACTATTTGAAAATTTTTCTTTAAACTAAGGATAGATGCACCAGAAATAAGTATAACACTATAAAATTGTTTTAAAAGTAACCTCAATATGAAATAAACTAAATATAATTCACCAAAAACAAAAACATCATGAAAATTTCCTCAAAATAAGCAAAATTAGCAATAATAAATTACGATTTTTGGCCTGCTCGGCAAGATTTTTAGTAAACAATACACCTCCTAAAAAATGGTCGATTGGAGTCTGCGCAAAAATTCCAAGATATCTTATTCTGTTATTCTGTGACGTAGATGACTGCATCCTGGCGGCAAGTACAGAAATGATCAAACACGTCAGACAATCAATGCGGGGTCAAGGAGGATAGGAAGCTACACTCATGCCTGCTGAGAAATCATATATCTTCAACCATTCATGAATATTATTCTAAATAAATTCAAGGTACACATTAATTATATATTAATTCCAATTAAACCAATTAATGCATATTAACAAACCCCTGTAATCTCATATATACATAATTAATTTATTACTATAAACCGAGCGAAATTGTATAATGCATAGGGAAGGTGAAATGAGGTTATGGGCCAGGTAACAGTAACTAAAATAATTTGGTTTGCGTCACGTTGAGGGTTCGCTAGTAATACATTCCATAGATGGATACTGTTGCCCATAACCACTGTACGAGTATGTGTTCGTATATATAGGGGTTGTACGAGGGGGAAAATACATGCTTGCGTATGTGTCTGTGCCGGAATACATAGAGCGCGACTGCCTGGGGAGTTTTTGCCGAACAGGGGTCTTCCCTGGTCATTAGGGCTCATGGGATCCCCGCCTCGATTAATCTCGCACTATGGCTGCAATTTGCTCCCGGATTAAGGTTACTGTATAGAGGCACATAATCTAAAAATATAGCCACGCTTCTCTATACCTCTATTAATGTCGCTGTTCTATTCTGAACGTATTGCTACTTATAATGTTTTTTTTTTTCACTCTATACTATTATTATAGAGGATGTTTACGGTCTTGTGATTTTATTTTCAGGGTGTGATTAAACTTCTTAAAATAAGGTAATTAACGTAAAAATATCTTAACAAAGTTGCATAATAAGACAGATATTAATGTTAAAAAAATTGTAGTGTTTATATCTAAGTGAGGATTAAGCATATCAACTTAAACAATTTTTTATGTTTTTCAGGGAATCCACTTCACACTGGTTGTTCAAAATTATGGCCGTGTTGTTGAGTGCAAATCTCGCTCGACGTATCCATGAATTGGCATAATTTACTATGCCTTGGTCTTGCCGTCGAATTGTCGCCGCAGCTGCTTCAACGGCGTTACGAAGTTTATCTAAATCAATTATGTCGTTGGTGTATACCATGGTCTTCATAACGCTCATAAGTAGAAATCAAGGGGGTTAAGGTCGGGTGACCGAGGAGGCCATGGTATAGGACCACCTCGTCCAATCCACTTATTTTCAAACACATTATCTACATGTTGGCGAAGTAAATAGTTAAAATGCGGCGGTGCGCCATCGTGGAGAAACCACATTTGTCGACGTACATTCAAAGGAACTTCTTCCAATAGTTCCATCAAATGATTTTGCAAAACCAACAAGAGATAATCATATCCATTCAATCGATTTGGCAACACAAATGGGTCAATGGTCCGTTGACCAGTCTGGCCCAAACGTTTATCAAAAATCTATGCTGGAAATGATTACGACGAACAGCATGTGGATTTTCCACAGCCCAAATATGCGTATTACGACAGTTATTTATGCGGCTACGTGTAAACGTTGCTTCATCAGTCGCCAATACAATGGAAGAAAAGTTTGGAATTTCTACATGGTTTCGTAGAAACCCTCGGCAAAACTGTAAACGTAAAGGATGGTCTTCAGGTTGTAAAGCCCGTACTTTTTGTGCATGTAAAGGATACAATTGATCTTCTTGCAGTGTTCGCCAGACAATTCGATTTGATACATTTACCTGGCGAGATAATTTTCGAGGAAGGATTTCTTCGGCAAGATTTAAGACTTCTTCTTCGGCATCCAAAATTCGTTGGTGTCGGCCAGGACCACCATCTCGAGCTTGACGTTTTCGCAGTACACTAGTTTCTCGTGCGCGGATTACTAGAGCGGTGAATTTTTTTAGAATAGGTGTTGGTGTGTTAAGAAACCGCTCAACTTACAATCGACTTGCAGCAGCGGAATTCTGGCGTACTTCACCATAAATTAACAACATGTCAATGTAATCACTGTTTGTGCGATGGACCATTTTTACATCGCTTATTAGGATTTATTGGGGAAAATTTTCGAGCAAACAGTGACAACTAATGAAACAGCTTGACAGATGGGAAAAGTTACAGACATCAGCCTACTTAGTAAAAAATTCACTAATAACTTATCATTCACATTTACTTTGCACAAGTTGTTGATCAATCGTTTTAGCGTTAAATACCTTTTTTATGGTGGTTAATCACCACTTAAAAATTTAAAAAAAGGACAAATTTTTTACATTAATATCTCTCTTATTATGCAACTATGTTGAGATATTTTTACGTTAATGAACTTATTTTGAGATGTTTAAGCACCGCTTGAAAATAGAATCACAATATCACAAACAACCTGTATAGTGGCCGTATTTATTTATGGCGACTTCAACCGTCCCAATTTTTGCTCTGGTAGTACCACTGAATGCTTTAAACTTAAAACAATACAATCTTAATTACAATTAAGATCTGCAATTAAGATGCCGAATCTAATATTGATTATACCTTTGATGTATGTTGTAGACCATATCGGTTGGTAGATCAAGATCCATACCATCCAGCTCTTGATGTGCATGTTAGCTTTTTGACATCAGTTGCGCAGCGTAACTTTCCATCGAATGGTAATGGTAGATTTCACCTCCGAGGCGGGCTAATTTCGCTAAGTTCGGCGACGCATTAGTGATGAACGTGGGTTTAGCATTCGGACATGCGCTGGTAGGCAGAAACTCGAGTCCGTCTTTAATGTTTGTACCCCCTGCATTGCTTTTGCTAGTATGGTGATTCCAGCAATAAATCATGCGCCTATAATGGCATTTTTATGGCTAAGATTTAAGAACATACAAACTAAAGGAAAGGAAGGAAAAAATATGCGAAAACCCCCAAAACAACTGATTGGATACCGTAACACTGAGCATAGAAGTGGAAAGCAGACAAAACAACATAAAAAACTATCATAAAAAAATTGAACAAAAGCAGAAACTTATTATAAGAGCGAGAGCAGTTACAAAGACAGATTAAACCTACAATATAGAGAAGAAGTGAGAAAGGAAACTTGGTACGAACACTTTGAAAAACTCTTAAATACGAGTAAGAAATCTAAGAATCATAACGACATATAAGCAACAACGAAGAAGTTCCATACCCAACATTTCTAAGAGATAAAAAATACACAAGATATAAGAGATAAAAAATACACCCGGAAGAAACTACATCTGCACGAACATGTTGAAAGAATGTGGCAAGGACATGGAGAGAAATATGTATCAAATTATTTATAAAATTTGGAGAAAGAAGAAATGCCTAGGGACTGGGAAGAGGGGATAATATCACCAAGAAATGGGACCCATCCACTGCAAACAAGCCTTTGATACCGTCGTGAGAAAAAAAACTATATGCAAAGATGAACAACACGGAGACACCGTAGAAGATCGCAAAGCTAACACAAATGACAATGAATAAATCCAAGGCCTATGTAAGGTTAAATGAAGAGGATACTAGTAAGTTTCACTTTGACAGAGGAGTCAGACAGGGTGACACATTATCAACAATATTGTTTAACTTAGTAATAAAAAGTGTGGTGCGACTGACGCATTGTACAGGCAGGATACGAAATAATACGCTGTAGATCGTTACGTACGCAGATAATATCGTCATAATCGGATGGTCAAAACGAGCGTATGTTTCCAGTATGACACAGAAACAAAACCTGAGAGTATGTAATGGAAATCACGGGAAGACAAGCACATTGTGCTGTCCGTTTAAGACTATGCAGGTATGTTTCTTCGATTATAAGTGAATAAATTTACTGAATATGGCCTAACCGTTAACAGTTAATACTGCTGTTTAAAGGTATTTTCAACATTACGAGATTCTGTCCGAAGTAATAGGCTCGAATTGCGGCCTGAAAAATTAATGCACCGAGGCAGTCACAGTGCACTAATTGTAATAGACTTTTTGTCAGAAAAAGCAACAGGTTAATTAGACCATCCCGCCTATTCATCTGACTTAGCTCATTGTGATCTTTTATTATTTCCAAAATTAAAAACTACGCTGAAACGACCACGCTTTTTTACTATAACTGCTATCCAACAGAATTTGGGAAAATATGTGTCCAGACTTGCTCCGTGTGTGTGCAGACTTGAAGCGAGAACGCCGTTTAAGTCGGTGTAAGTATAGATGCGCAAGGAGAGTACTTCAAGGATGTAATCCTGCGAATGAAATTGGGACATTTCGTATGTTTGATAGCAAGCTTGTTGGTCTTAAAAGAAAAATACTTTTGCAGTCTCTCATAAAATATCGCAACTGCTTTTATATTCCTAACAAACCGAGGCGCATTATTTTGTATTGTCTCTGTATATTCACGTATTTACTTAGATATGGACTAAAATTCCTCTGCTTAAGGCTATATAAACCAATACAATTAGAATGACCTGCGCCTAGGTATCGTTATCCGCACATTGTCGCAATTTCCCGCCGTTCCTATATCCGGAGATAAATCAGCAACTGAGATCGTTGCGGATTGACAGATGAAAGCCGCCATTATCACCCATCGATTTTATGCGGCGACTATTTGGAGTACTTGATATGCGACGTTCGTGGAAATCTGGGCCTGGAGTTCAACAAGCCGATCAACATATGGCGAATGAGTCGGTCGAAGAATCATTTTTCACTTCCAATATCCGGGTTTGGAATAATCAGTCGCTTTTGGTTTTATAGCCTGGGGGTCCGGCGTGATGCCGTCTCTATGGACGTGAATAGGATTTTCTAGATCGTCATTAGGTCATTAAACACCTGTAGTGTTATCCGTTTTCATACAAGTCCGGAAATTAGTGTTACTTCCGATTGAAGTCTCGTGCTTGCAATAGGAAGATTTGTCGAGTATTCGGTATGTTCAAATTACAATTACGCTGGATCGTACTGTTGGAGTGATTATTTGAAATGCCGCAGATTTTGTGATTTCGAATATTAAATTAAATTAGCATTTGCAGTTATATAGACTGTTTACAATAACCGACAAGGTACCCAGTAACTGCTACAATCGGAATTACCAACTTATAATCGTATATATCCTAACACGTGAACCGTTCTTTCATAGTGCAACAGCTACCACATCAATGTTTTCAGTAGATCCAAACAAAACTTTGCCAACGTGGTTATGATACTTCTTAAGATTGTACCTCCGTTGCTATCGTAAATAGACTATAGGTATAATTATAGTTTAAAATCAAACTGTAAGAATAATAATAATAGCACAACAATAAAGCATCTGGTTTCCTTAATATCTTTGCATGGAAAGATTGAAGAATATACCTTTAGGTCCTCTATCTTAAATTTTTGTTTCCTCACTGCATCAGCAGACAAGACATTCACAACCCGAAGGAGCTTTGGAAAACAGAAATAACTGGATTACTAAAAGTGTTTGGATGTTGCAGAAATGTTCTTTTGAATATATATTACAGCAACTACAATATTTATTGTAGATCTATCCATCAATACTTCCATATTTTTAGCTGTTTAAAAAGGACATTTGTCGTACCAATTTAACACAAAAACGCACTGCGTGTTAAATCACACCTTTATTAAAGAACCAAGGAGCTCAATACATAATCTGAAAACAGAAAGAGGAGGTTATACTACAACGGAAAATGAGACAATAAGAGAAGTCTTTAGGGTCCATTTCCCGAAATCTCAAATCACAAATTCATCACTGCAAGATTGCAACAATGCTCAACTGGAACCTGTAAGAGAGGCATCCAGGGAACATTGGTAGGTGGCAAAGAAAGTGGTGATGTCGATAAAGTCAACTCATTCAAACCCTATAAATCGCTATGACCGGATGACATTTACCCAATAATGCTACAAAAGTACCCGGACCTTCTGTTTCATAAAGTATGTATGTTATTCAGGGGAAGTTTGGCACTCGGATACATACCAAAATCTGGCGGCTTATCAGAGTCACTTTTACACCTAGACCTGCCAAAATGGGGCGGGATGAGGCAAACTCTCTGAGGTTGTTTATACTCAGGACTTTAGAAAAACTGCGGGGCAGGTAAATCAGGGATGATGTATTACCGCATCGACCAATACATCAAGAACAATGTGTCAACAATATATCAAGAAAGAAAATCAACAGAGACGGCTCTGCACCATTTAGTGGAAAGGGCTGAGTATGCGCTCTAAAACAAGGAGGTGCTGATATATACCTTCCCAGATATAGAGGGAGCTTCTAACAATACTTCTGCAACATCTATCTTGCTGGCGCCGAGGAGAAAAGGGATCGACGAAACAAGCTGCAGATGAATATACTGCATGCTGAAAGAGAGATTTCTTGAAACGACTATCATGGGGGAAATTCTGGGGGCTTGGGAGGACAGGGGATGTCCATATGAAGGCGTTCTAACCCCATTGCTGTTTAACCTGGTCATGGATGACTGCTAGGTAAAATGAATCAAGAAGGGAACAAAATCTTGGGATATGCGGATGATCTTGTCATCCTAACCCAGGGTAAATGTAACAACGTAGTAGGAGAGAGGATGCAGAAACCACTATAAGTTATACAAAAACGAATCGAGGAAGAGAAACTTAAATTAAGTCCTTCTAAGACGACCATAATAGCATTCGCAAGAAGGAGGCAACTGGATCGTGTCTCCTAAGTGAAGAAATAAAGTTGCCTGAGGAAGTAGCCTGGGGTAATTCTTCTTGAGATTGAGGACCAAAGCTGCATACTGTGTGAAGAGTCAATAGAGACAACATATCAGACGTGAATGTACGGCTTTAGACCCTAGACTGATACAGGGTACTAGTATTTGGGAATGGGTGGTAGAGTGCACGGGTACAAGAAATGGGAGACAAATACAAAAAGGCAAGAGGCCAAAGTATTTCCGGAGATTTGTGTTAGACGGCCACCACAGGGAAACAAAAAGATAAAATATTAAAATAAAATGATATACTAACTGTACAAAGTTGAAATTACGAAAGATGAGCCCTAAAATAGTCAATAGTGGATCACATTTTTGCAAATAATATCTAACATTAATCTTGGTTTACTGAAAAGTTAATGAATGCAACGTAAACTTAGATCATATTACGCCATATGATTAAGAGAAGATAAGACGTGATTACTTATTGTTTGTCACAAATGTGTGGTTCTGATTGGTAATTGATGTATTCTACCTACTTTCATTATTGTTAAATAGAAAGCAGTTGATTATGAAACAATATCTTTTATTAATAATTTATACGGAAGATGAACTACGGACTTACTTGTTTTTTGATAAGGTACACACACATGGACACGCATTCGCGTATACGGACGTTTGTGGGTATCGATTTCCATCCTGTGTAAAGAAATCGGAGGGAATCGCGGTAGTCAACCTATCCGCAATAAATCAAATTAGAGCTAGGGATGAACATCGATAAGTTTTCCCAATTATCCCTTGCGCTATCTTTTCTTTGCCTAACACGCGTGTTAACAAGTAGTCGATGCCCTGAAACGTAATGCCGATGGCAATTATCCTCCTCGTAACCTTTTTATTTGTCGGAATTGTAGAAAATATGTTAGATCGGAAGTTGCGGTGAACGCGCTCAGACGACCACCATTTATGTCGCGCAGCGACTGGTTGTTAATACAGAAATTAATTAATAATTTAATTGAATTTGTCGAAGTTTGATACGGCAAAGCGAAACTTCGAAGACGATTCATGTTTGATGTTTTAAAATTTGCAACAGGTAACGTCGTTGGGCGTTCCATGATGAATGTTAACGGAGTAATAATATTGATGTTATAATAGCGTATGTGGTTTTGGAGAATTACTTGTTATGTAAGTGTAAAATTTACAAATCCTATGGTTATCGCAAGTATTGAAAGTTCATCGTTATTAAACATAATATCAGAAGTTCAACTTTGTAAATTTGTGGATAACGAAGTAAATGGTGAAATGATTGATTTCTATCGTTATCAAGATATAGTCTTAGTATCGTCCATACTATACAGGATAAATGACACTTATAGGCCAAATAGAACTGCGCGCTACAAGCGTGCACTTGATAGTAGGTATATAAAATAAAGTTAATAGTAAGTTGTAATTTATGAAATATGGTGAAACTTACCGTTTTAAACAGTTTCCATGATGTCACAAACTGGATACGATTGGTCAAATATTTGCAAAATAAGGTGTTCGTCTTCTTGATTTCGTGGCAAACAGAATGGAAACTAGTTGTGTACTCTTCCCATATTGAATTGGCTCTATTTCTTATCGAATACTTGCGGCTTAATCAATGCTTTTTGGATAATGAATTTAGTTTCCCCATTCCGCGGATAAAATGTACTGAGCTTTTCGGTGTTTCCCTTCCCTGTTTAGAATATCTAATGTAGCGATTGTTGGGGTTTCGTCGTCTGAAACTGTTGCAAAATTTTTCTTGGCAAATTCTTTAATGTATAATAAAATTGAGGTGATTTCAGGTCCCCATGGATAATCAAATTCCTGACGTACCAGGGAGCGCTAATAATCATTCTAAGGAATCTATTTTGTTCACTCTGAAATTTCTGAAGCTGTGTCTTTGCAGCATGACCCCCAAATTTGGGCAGCATACGTGAGCCTAGGTCTTACGGTCCCTTTGAAAAGTAGCAACTTCAAATTTAAGTTTAATTAATTTTTTCTATTTAGAAAAGTATATAGTTAACATAATGTTGCGTTCGATCGTTGAGCGACATAGTGGACGTGATCCCTCCAAATTAGGTTGGAATCCAAGGTGACACCAATGTATTTGGCCTTCGAACTCAACCATCAATATCGAACAGCCTGATATTAGGCGGATTCTCCCTACTGCGATTTCTATTAAATAGGGTAGCGACGCTTTTGTTAGGATTGATCTCGATTCTCCACTTGATGAACCGTTCCTTCAGTCTTTCAGCTGCTCTCTGAAGCTTCCGTGTCACGAGAGCGACAAAAGACCAAAGTATCGTCCGCGTATAGAACCAACAACAGGGGAGCCAACACTGAGCCTTGCGGGACTCCTGCTCCCATGTCTTTTGTCCTGGAATTCGAGCTTCTGTAGGGAACGTGGAAGGTCCTGTTTTTCAGATAGGACGATAACATTTTGAGAGCGAAGTAATTTGTACAGAAGGCATATAAAACGCTTTAGCGGCATCCAGAAATAGCGCCCCAGTGGTGCTTTAGGCGATTGAAAGATTCCGTGATGTGGTATGTGATCCTGTGCAGTTTCTTGGTGGTACAATGGCTATGACGGGAACCGTATTGCTCCGTATAGGTTACTGTGACCATATCTAATAGGTAGCAATGTTAGAGCGAGAATTATATATTGCTGTACTCTTTTTGCAGGTATTATCTGAAAAAGTTCTCCATTATTTTAAATTTCGGTCAAACTTGTAATTTAAGCCCAGATATACAATTAAAATACAACACGCATATTTATTTTAACACTAACAACTTCTCTTACATACATAGTGGTACATATAATTTCAAATATTCATTTAGCTTATGTATTTCTAAACTAGAAAGTTCTCTGAAAACAACAAAAATACGTTACAATATATAAACGTAACATTATAATGAATGCTAACTACAATAATACCTTTTTAAATGTATTTTAAGATCCCCTTCTACCTATGCCTGTACGAATCTGTACAACAAAGGTTCCCAAACATTCGTGGATTGCGACCCTCCAAAAATTGGAATTTGGGCTATCCACCTACCGCAAAAGAGAAAATAAATAAAAATATTGGTTGTTTTGCAGTTTTTCACTAATAAATATATACTTATAAGAAATATACTTATAAGAGATGAAATTACAAATTTTAGAAAAAGAACTTTTTAACAAAACGAAGTAAATGGTTTTGCCAAATGCTGATATTAAATTCATTTCTCAGTCACATAATGAGAAGAGTGTGGTGTGCGCTTACTTTCTATTTTTATTGATGGCGTCTTTAATGTTGACATCGATATTAGTCATTATTAAAGGCGATGAATTAGATAATTGTCACATTTCTAAATTTATTTTTAATCCCTTCAACTCCACTCACGTACGAGATTGTAAAACGGAATAACAGTTTCAAAGCCGAGATAGATAGATAGAGTGGGGTATGTTTCTTGCATTGATAACCAAAACTGTATCATTTTTCTCCGGTCAAAATTAATTTTTAAAAAGTAATCTTCTGACAGATCAATTAATTCCTCATCCGCCTTTGTCGATATCCCAGTAGTCATATCGCTCTGAAATGGATTCACTATCCATAATTTATTTTCGCCATCTTTCATTTCTTCCGCAAAATAATAGCCAAACTTTATTTCAATGAACTTAAATGCTTGACTACCTACCACTGATATTATGTCCTGACACGGTTTTATTTTATTTTCTAAACTAAATAAAAGTTTCGAAAGACTCGAAGCAATCATATTCTCCATCTTGGATATTTTTTCCCATAATGAAAGTTTCCTGATAAAACCTGGTATTTCATTATGCACTGAAAACTTATCAGTTGCATCAGAACCTTGCAAATGTAAATTCAGTTCATTAAGTTTTAAAAATATATCCGCCAAGTATGCGAGCTTCAGAATAAATTTTTCATTTTGTAATAATTTGTTTTTTTATCCAAGTTTGCAATTTGTCATTTTTCAATTACGTATTTATTACAAGATTCATACATTTCAGTTGCATTAAAGGATTTGTATTCCGATCTAGTACAGCGAACCAGGAAAATTAATTGGGTACTAAACTACCTAGCTGAAATAAATATTACCTACACGTACTTAGAACACTCTTATGAAATGCCAGGTAACACGTATATGAGTGAACTTATAAGCTAGTTATTTTTTCTTTACTATGAAGGGTGAATATGTGTATAAATGTCACTTGCAAAAATGCTATAGTGATAGTTTAAAAGCACCTTAATTTATGACTACTAAAACTAGCGTTTAATGAAACCCAACTTGCTTACGGCGTCAAAACTGCAGAGGAAATAGTGATGGATTAATCAATAACGCCAAATACGAAAGAATCGGTTTATTTTCTTTGAATTTTCTCTTATACGTTGGCAGTAAGAAATTTCATCAATGAACGTGTATGAGCTATGTGTATTAATTTGTTACATGTTGGAAGTTTTTTTTTTGGCCTTCGGGATCATAGCCCATGCGCCATCAGCAAACAAGACTACCGGTAGGTGAGTTAACTACAGAGAAGTCACAGGGGAATATACAGACGGGTTTTTAAATTTCAAGTTTTCCTATTTTTACAAAATTAATAAGGCTGTCGCTTACATTTTTCTTATTAAGGCTCAAAAGACATACAATATTTGTGGGGAGCGGAATGGACTCTGAAATTAGGAAATATAAATAATTGATACTGTTATTGTGTGATGTAGGAGCGAGAAATATATTGTTCAAACACGCATTTTCTTCTACGCATATACATAAAGGTGCCTCAATAATAATAATTTTAAGTAGATGGGCCGGATGCCTGTCATAACCAAATTTTAACCGGGCAATAGTGGTGCGATAGAAACGTGGAAGGATGTGGACTGAGTACCACGAGTTGGTTTTGGTTTCTGGGTGTATATAAGCGTACTGCGTCAACCTATTAGAGTACGTGTTTTCCCACTCCTGCCCCAATATGACTTTCTTAGCAATATTCACAACCCCCGCCTCACAAAGTGCTGGTAGATAGGGACGTCCGGGAGTTCAACTTCCTTCAGCCAGTTGATCGACTATGTCGGGTGGTTGCTCTCCGAATGACTTTTAACCCAATAAAATTCCACGTAGATTGAACGTGTTTTTAAATTATTTAGAGCATTGAAAATATCTCTAGTGATGGAGTGCATATTGTAGGGCTGCCTGCGCTCATGTAATGTTCTTAATACGCTTATTAATTATATGATTATGAGATGTCGTTAAACCATATTTAAGTCCCTACAAGATAGCAACTGCCTCTGCAGTAAAGATGCTAGCGTCTGAATCCAATTGGAACTCCATTTTAACGTTCTTCGTGTCATGATGGGTGTAGTATGCGGACCCGCACCCATTCTCCGATCCGTATATATTAGCAAGACGTTTTGCAAACCAAAATCATTCAGACCGAATTGCCTGAACATGCAGCGGAAAGTATTACCAATCTATTTCGCAATGTTAAAGTTTTTATAAGATCAAATGCTAACGAAAAAAATTGGTCCAAGATGCCTCCAGGGCCTTTTGCAAGGATCTACCTTGAGTCCAATCCTTTTTAATATTTACACCCGCGATTTCCATACCTTTACTCCACATCTCAACAGTATGGTAAATGCTGACGATATTTGCCTCTATGCAAGTAATAAAAATCTAGACGCCCTTATTTCCATCATGACAATCAACATAAACAAATTAGGAAGTTGGCTAATATGTAATACCCTTGAGTTGGAACCTCAGAAAACCAACATTATGTTTTTTTCACGAAAGAGGGTGGTACCACTAAATTTCCTATTCGGCAAGATGTGAAATACCTGGGTTTACATATAAATTATAAATTGAAATGGACAAGACACATTCATGCGAGAAAGCTCTCAATCTGATGAGAGGAATCGCGGGGAACGGATTTTAAGGTTTTGATTAATATCTGTAGAACGCGTATAAGATCCATTATTGACTATTGCTGTAACATCTATGCTAATACAAGCAACAATAACTTACTAAGGGGGTACAAAATAAAGCTCTGCAGTTTTGCGTTGGCGCAATGAAAACCACACCCATTGCAGCCCTTCAGATAGAAGCCCAGGAACCCCCGCTCTTTCTACGTAGAAAGTTTTTGGCTATGAAATATATTTACAAATTAAATTACAAATGTTTACCGTTATTGGTTAATAAAATAAGTACATTATCTATTCAAGATTTAATCAATGCATATTGGGTTAAAAAAGACTCGCTGCTTTTAGCTGTTGCTTTCAGATGTTGGAAGTTAAAAGAGTAGTGCATTGGATATATTTTAATTGAGTAAAAGTTCAAACAGGGTTTGCACTTTCTGTTGTTCATAACAAAAGGATTAATGCGGTCTATTGAGGGTATCGTTCGTAAAATCATTTAATCTGTGCGGTATTCGGCGATAGCTTAAAGCGTTTTTCTTTGTACGGGGATTTAGCTTCCACTCATCACTAAAATGAATCGTAGATGTTCATACATGCAGATTGTTAATTAGTTTTCTGAGTTTTAAACTGTTTTCTTAGAACAACTGACTAAGAACTCCTTGAAAATTGTAACCAAGAATATATTAGAGAATTACAAAAAAATAATTATAAAGCAAAAGAAAGAAGCATGATATGTATGCTCGATTCATTCTGTTACACAATCCTATCTACTCTTTGAAAAAGTTCCATTATGCTTTTTGTTAGCGATGGAAGTACGTACCACATTGTTACTTTTACACATTATAATGACTGCTGGCATAGTTCTTTAGAATTATGGCCACATGCAGAGTTTCTTTTTCTATTTGGAATAAAGCAACGTTTGTGTGTGCCCATACCCAATAATTATAGTTCCGCATTCCCACAGATAAAAAGCAATTCGTTGACCATACAGACGCTTCGAGTTTGGAAAATAATTTGCTAGCACATGCGCTTGTATACGACAAAACAACTGTTATTTTGCCGCATTTGTCGAAATAGGAAAAACGCCTTTTTATTCTGTTTTCATATCCACAATCGATAAATAACAGTATTTTACTATTTATTCATTTATAAACTTCATAATAACCAGATAACTAGATAATTGGTAAATAACGAAGTACTTTCTTTTTACTAGGTAATTACAATTATTAAATACATTATGAATTAGTCCTTTCCAAGTTTAATGACATATTAATTTTAAAAAATGCCAATTGGTAATTATATTTTTAACTAAAAATGTAATAAACTGTCAATAAGAACTTCTGTTTTAAGAATCATTCATACATAATATAGTGATTGTTAATTACAGTTAATTTTATCCATCCGTACACATTCATATAGGGTGACGCATTAGAGTGGCAAAGCTCGATATCTCTTAATTAATACTCGAGAATGCTTCCCTTATTCTGTTTTTCATATCACCTCGTGTAGTTGACGGTGTTTGCTATACAATTTTTTTTCTTACATATGACCACATGAAGAAGTCAATTTTAGTGTACTCCGGTGATCGAGGTAGTCACTCAATTGGTTCCCCTCTTCTTCTCCATCTTTCAAGGAAATGGTTGTGTATTAACCTAGTGTGAAGTAACGAAGCTCCATCATGCAGATACCGCTTCCTTTGACAAACGTTTATGGTAACATTTTCCAATAACATCGGTAAATGATTTTGTAAATAAACTTGCCCATTCACTCGTCCTTCCAAAAAATCTGGTCGAATTACATAATCTCCTAGTAACGAAGACTAGTCATTTTTCCACGATTAACTCGTTATATTAAAATAATTTCAAAAAATCTCACATTTATAAAAAGACTTTAAAATATCTTAGAAATTAATGACTTTAGATATAGAGAGTGCTTAATAAAAATGATTCAGTATTCAGTTTTGACAATTTTGGAAAAATGTCACTCTACTTAACAGTGGACCAAGATCAAAAATCTATGTTTGTGAAAGAAAAGTTTCAGACTCTGTTTGCTGTATACAAGACCTTGAACCTGCAGTGATTTGCATATACAATTGACCATAACTTCTGAAACACGCTGTATAATTCAATGACATTGTATATTGGGGGTGAGAGGCATGACCTTTACCTAAATCCGAAATGATATACAGGAGTTTAATATACTTATACTTAAGTTTAAGACTGTCTACAATTTTCGTAAATAACTTTTTTTTATATCTTATATGATAACGGATATATCGAGTTTTGCCACACTGATGCGTCACGCTGTATATAACTGACCATGAGGTATTAAAGAGTTATTATTGTTTTTATCGATATTTCAACGAATTCGTAGACGTCGATGATGCCATTGTATATAGGAAAAAGTTCCTCGATTGATATAAAATTATTATAAATAAAAGCAATGGTTTGTGTACATTTAATATGATACTCAATCATCCTCTTCCTGTTCAAAAAATAACAATTTGTCGTTTTAATTATAATTCATTGATGTATATTTCCTAAAAATTTCAAAAATGCAATTTATTACACCCTGTATACTACTATTCTTCAGTGAGTTAGTACATATATATTGGTTAAGCATCTAGCTTAGTAGTTTTATGCAAAATAGAAAAGGTGTAACGGAGAAAATCGGGTTTGTAGGGAGAATATTCATGTATTCTTAATCCAGTTCGAGTCACAAATCCAGTGCACACCTTGGTTTATGAGCAGCTGCATTATTGAGATAAACGAGCAATGTGTTGCGGTATGGTTCGCAACGGAGTGTTTCAAATACTGAAACAGTCCGGTGTAAGTTCTGCCTAGTACGCTACTGTATACTGAAACGGTGATTATCTGCAGTGTTTTCAACAGTATTTGTTCTACAATTGCGTAACTCGAATAGACATCGAGGTACCTTTTTATTTATATGCGTTAAGGTATAGGTAATTAATAAATGGAAACATAATTGCAACAGAATAAAATAAATAATATAAATTCTGGTTATAGTGATGAACGATTTTTTTGTCAACAAGTTTAATAATCACTTAAAAGTGAACCGATAGTAAAATGTTCATTGCAAAAATAATTAGGGGTATATTGATAGTTGCGGCGTATTTTTAGCACTAATAGTATATACACAACGTCCCGAAAGTAGGAGAACATATTCTGTGTTGTTATTTTTTTTTTTTGTTAAGTAGAATACAAATACATTTATTATTTATTGCTACTTTAGTAAAGATTATGGGGAAGCATACAACACACGATGAAAATTTTACAGTTAGACTCGTTTTTGGAACTGCGGCCCGTCACTAACACTTAAAAAATCTTTAAAATACTGCGTTAAAGCGTTACTGCTATGATGGCAACTTAGTTGCCTAAATACGTATGCAGTTGTACATATTTAAGCGGTGTGGAGTGTTTTTAATGTCTGTTAAGTGTTTGCAGAGTTAAATAGAACCGAGTTTTAGTTTAGCTAAGAAAAAGGAACTGTCACCTAAAAATTATTAAAATAGCATTAAAAGGAAATATATGCATATATATATATATATATATATATATATATATATATATTGTAATAATCCCCCCCCTTGCCTTCTTATATATATTTTAGAAAAGCCCCACGTTGCGGGCCAATTGTAATAGTCCCCTTCCTTGGTTTCCGTTTTAATCTATTTAATTATAT
>JARFOC010000144.1:216867-256859 GCA_031763485.1 Osmoderma eremita
GTGCATATTTAGGCCAAAACATCTGCATATTTATGCGCATATTTCCACTTTCTTTTGCATATAATCCGGCCTCTAGTTATAAGTATTTCAGCAAAGGATTGTTTTCAAGCACTGATACAACGTGCTGACAATGGTCTTATTAAATACAGCAATAATTATTGAAAAATTCTTAAAACTATCCAACGTAATTTAAATTCCTTTTTTTAATTACATGAGTATCATCAAATCAAATCATTCGAAACAAAACGATAACAGAACTAAGCGGAACGGTTCGTTGCGGTATATTAATGAACGAGTTTTCGTCTTCCAAAATTCATAGCCCAAAACATTTTCTGGCAAACAACGTATTCTCCGAGACTCTAGAAATTACCGATCCCAAAACGTGTGGCCATATGCGACGAAAATTGATTGTAAAAACTCGAATAATCTACTAAATATAGTGGTTGAGTAAAATCCGCGGCTGACGGTGACGCGTCCGGCAGGTTAACGTGGGGGAACGGTATTTAACTGTCGCGACGCCACCACGACGCTTCAGTTGATACGCTCAGTACTCAAGCGGTTACAGTGCTGTGAAATTCGAACCCCCATTTTTTACACGAACATACAGACATCAGGATGTCTCTAGAACGCCAAGTACGCGCCAAAGTAAGTGTTAAGGCTGAGAAGTAATTTTTCAAAGCACAGCAGTTTTATAATTTTTTTTTAAATTCACGTAGATCGCTGGAAAGCGCAATATCGAGCAAGAGAAGGAAGCTCAGGAATGGATCGAGACCGTTCTCGGCGCCAAGTTCCCACCAGGAGAATTGTTCGAAGATGTCATACGCGATGGTACCGTCCTTTGCCAACTGATCAACAAGCTAGTACCAAATTCCGTTCCCAAAATCAATACCTCCGGCGGACAATTCAAGATGATGGAGAACATTAACAAGTAAATAAATAAGTTTATATGTCATTTCTGACATTTATAGTAATTTTTCCCGTTACCAACTGTAGCAATTTTGACAATTAAAGTAATTTTTCCCTTGCCAACATTAACCACTTTGACATATACTTTTGTATTATTATAAATTGAAATTTATAATTTATACAGCTTCCAAGCGGCAATCAAGGCTTACGGTGTCAACGATGTCGACGTATTCCAAACAGTCGAACTGTGGGAGAAGAAAGACATCGCCCAAGTGACAAACACAATCTTCGCCTTGGGCAGGCAGACATATAAACACCCAGAATGGAAAGGACCTTATTTGGGCCCCAAACCCTCCGACGAAAACAAACGCGAATTTACCGAAGAGCAATTGAAGGCTGGAGAATCCATCATCGGTCTTCAGGCCGGTTCCAACAAGGGTGCCACACAAGCCGGGCAAAATATCGGCGCCGGCCGCAAGATCTTGTTAGGAAAGTGAAGAACTGGGCCGGGGTCGACCGTCACAGTATAAAATGAAAAAAATATTTTTGTACATATTTAACGATTTTAATATTATACTTGCATTATTTAAAAAAATATATTTAAAAATTATATATTTTCTTATATATATTTAAAAAAAAATGGGAAGAAACTAAAATAAAGCTGTAACCGTTTTTAGTTTTGTCTTTCTTTTTCGTATACATGGCAGAATGTTCTCTCGGAAACTATAATTTTGTCTAGAAGTGTGTAGGTGGTTCGTTTCTATTAATACAATGTTTGAAAAATAACTTTTGATACACGCCAATCCTTCAGAATTTTAGTGCTCTGTGATTTCAAAGTTCTCGTTTTTCTTGCAAGAAGAAAGAATATTGTTCGTAGTTACATATTACTTCCCAAGGAAAAATAAATAGCGTTGACAGGAAGCGTGGGAGTATAGTCACTGTCAAAGTTGTATTTACACAATATGATGATTGAAAAGTAGTAATGACAGAATGAGATTATTGCATTATTATTCAAAAAAAATACTGCAATTAGTTGATTTAAATTTTATTGCTCTATCACATAAAAATTAAAAAAAAAAACAAAATGCAGATGTCTACTTAATTTGTGTTTATGACATTTTTATTTGACCGTTAAATTCAATACTTGTATTTTATACTTGTATTATTACAGATACAAATTAAATATTTAAATAGGTGCGACAAGATGTTTTCAACACTCGGGGAACACTTGGGGGACTGCGAAATAGAACAATAGTAACCTTGCCGATGACCTGGAAACACATTTTAAGCGTGCTTGGGATGTTATTATAAATATATAAATTTACGAATTTAAATACGTTAAAATTATCAGCGTTAGTTGCGTTTGCGCAGAACCATTTTTTCACAAAAATAGAAAGAGTGGTGGAAATTTTGAACTGGTGGAAATAGGTTATGTATTACAGTCTGATATAAGATATAACGGCTTTTCTTTGTTTTATGATCGGATCTAATATATTCCAAGAATTGAGAAATGTATTTACACTTGTTTCGAAAAAATAAAGTGTTAGTCACATATGCAAATTAGCTCAATTGGTTTATCAATAGAGAGGCTTTTTTAAGTCGTAAACCAAAAAAAAATCATTATATCTTTAGATAGACTACAACTTCAAACGATCAATGTAGAACAGTGAGACCAGGATTGTCTGATTATGTTAGCGTACTTGAAGAATTGGTGAGAAAGTACAGCTAACTTCAGAATGATTTTGAACCAGTCAGTAGCGTCAATAGCTATTTTTTGGTAATGTAACTCCTTATAAATGAAAGATCGGGTGATGTGGCTGGGCATTGTCCTCTGCTTGCTACTCTATTGAGAAAAAATTCTTCTAAATACTGTAATGTAACAGCTGCTGTATGAGCAGTGGCACCATCTAGTTGAAAATATGTAACATTTCATCCTCATTAGCCTATTTAAAAAATGATTTAAAATTAATTCTCTATATCTTACAGCGTTGATTGTTTCGTGGAAGAAAATAAGCCTTATAATACCAATTTTAATACGTGCAAACTTGTTTGGGCAAAGGCATGGAGATTTTCACTTGACTAAGTGCAATAGTTTTGCGAATTGACACAACTGGATAGGTGAAGCCATGCCTCTTCACTGAAGAATGTGTCGTCGAATATGTCATTATCATCAGCGTATGCAAAAGTCATTGCCTATATTTTTTTATATTTTTTTTTGCTACATAATCTTAACGAAGTAGTTGCCCCACAATCATTGTATACGCATGCAGTTGCTTTCTTGCTGTTTTATGGCAACTTTCATACGATAACTTCACAGAATACAACATTTGTAGGGTATCCAATACAAAGAGATAAAACTACCTATTTTCTGAGAGAGTCCTCGTAGGTATTTATTGGGGCTTTGTCACATTTATGGAGTACATCTTCATTAATCCCTGCAGTTAAGACTGTAGGATGGCCAGGAGATTTCCGTTGATAAACATTTTCAAAATCGGCGAAGCGATCAATGAGTATTGTGGAAAAGTATCAAATGGTGCTACATCCTCTGGATACCCAGCAATACACTGCTCGGTATGAAATTATGTGGGGTGTATCCAAGAACCATGCGACTACGTAAATACGCCATCACAATGAGTGTCTGGCTCCACAGTCAACACCATTGTTATCATTGTGAAATTATAAAAAAAACTACAGTCTTTTCCTACATAACAAAATTCAAATTTGCCGCAATTATTTATAGTAACTTCAACAAGATATTAAAATACCTATTAATGTAATACAAAATTGTAGGTAATTTCATGTTTTAATGTTGAAGTTACTAAAGATAATAGCGGCAAATTTATAAGTTATAACTACGTAGATAATAAATAGGGAAAGTCAACGATAACAAATAAACACGATAAATCTGGAACACGAATTTCGCAGCACACGAACATTTTGCCAAAAATATATCTACTTCCGAATTGCCAACTTAACCAGGAATTTACGATCATTATGCACGTAACGGATTGTAACAAATCGATTCGAGGAATTTGACGAGAAAAGAAGATTCAAAATTTGAATTGGTCTGATTGAACAGAATAATAATAATGTAGTTGCGCTATAACAACTAAAAAACATTTTGGATGATCATACAGCACCGCCGTTTTGATTGGAGACATAATTTTAACGAACATAATCCAAAATTAATATATATATAACCTAAAAATTAGCTTAATCGCTACTGTTACCAGGCCGGGACTGTACATTACTTGTTAAGTTAGTGGATAAAGGAGTTGAAATGATATAAGATCATTTTGTAAAAATATTGTGACATGTACAAGTAAGTTAAAATAGTTTATAAAATAATATGGTAGAGAAAAAACTTTAATCAACTTTTTCTGGGATACGAAAAGTATTTTGCGTGTGTGAAGGAGTGTACAATTAGTAGCAATTGACCCCATTAGTGTGTCGTCAAATAGTCCAGTTGGCATGGCAACACGCCATGTTTTTTTCCAAACAAAACAAATTACTTCGAACATAATGGTCATTCCTTTGAAATTTATTGCTTATTTCTTAGCAAGTTGTTATTTTCTTGGTTTTCTAACAATATTACGGTATCATATTATTATTAAAGATTATTAGGGGCACCGGTAAAGCAAATATGAAGGGACTCTCCTACAATAAAGAAGTAAGCACAATCACTTTACATAATTTACAACAGCTACACGTAAAACATATTGTTTTCAAATTAAACTCACTGAAAATTGTAATATTGCAAGTACACACTGTGCATTGCCAAAAGGGCTACATTACATCACATTTGCATACCATAATATACCAGTCACTAATAAAACATGCCCGTAGAATGCTCGAAAGCCCATGTTGAATATAATGCAAACTATAGAAGAAAAGAATCCAAGCAAGGAATATTGAGCAACCGATAGGAATCTATCGGAACAAGAAATTGAAGATTTTAGATTTTAACAGATTGGTGGAGGAAGTTGCGATAATTGACATATAATGTATTTACCATATTTCTTGAGTGAAAAATAATGTAATACATGCAGGTAATTAAAATACTTAAAAAAAGGAAGACTTTTATTTAGCCATTTCATAACAAATCATTATCCTACTATTTACAGCGTAATCGTAACACAATATAAGTTAATGTCGTATTTGCATACGTAACGTTTCTTCCTCTTGTGTAGTAGTTCACCATTCTGGTATTTATCTTATTAGTCGCAGCTACAAATTAGTGACCACTGGTTGGCACAGATGGCTGTCGATCAATATCCATAGAATATAAATTTATTATTTTTACATTCTTCTATATCCATCACCGTATATTATTCAACTTATTTCTTTAACACAGAGTTCTTTGAAAAATACTTGCACTTATTCTACTCACTGTGGTGGTTACAACCAAAGCACATCACCAATTTCTTAATAAGGTAGAATACAGGGCAAAAAAGAAACACGATACGATACAAGCTGCACACAAATTTAGAAATAAAGCATTTTCGAAGTCGAACAACGTGAGCAGAATGCGAGGTTATGTAGTTTGGTTTGTTTGGAAAAACTTTCACAGAGTTGACATATTTTGACGTCAGCACTAATGCTCTCAAGTAGAAACTGATTTCAGCTTTGCGAAAAAAGCGAACATTTTTGGAAAGATAAAGTTCTATTTCTTCAAAGAAAAACATTTTGGTTTCAAATGGGTTGGAGTGGGAATATTATTAAGTTGTCAATCTACGGAGGCAAGTACAATATAAACATAAATTGATTAGTAAAAGAATCAATATTATGAATTCTTTTTTGAAATATAAAATTTCACGTTTTAGCGAATTGCAAACAACGAAACATTAATTCGATTTTTATTATACGCAAAAACTAATGAAAAAGAAAAAGATTTCGAATTGCATATTTGTTTTATAACTAATTTCGAATAAACATAGATAAAGGAAACCATTTGGCCGGAAAGGATTCAAAGTTTAGTAATGCATAAATACGTAAAGTTTAGTATTTCACTGTCAAGGTATTTGCTTATTTATGTATTTACACATACCAACGTATTTAATAGCGGCAGTTTAATTTATCTGTTATAAGATGAGAGTTTTCGGAATTTGATCACACGTAACAGGGATTCTTGCCGTTAAAATTTAACTCAGTGTAGAATTACTTCTACTTTTAACTGACGTTCTTGTGAATTTAAATTGTGTTGATTCCTATTTTATGAATAAAAAAGGGGTAAGTCTCAAATTACCAAATAACTAAATTAATGTACGTTTTTAAAAGCTTTATATTAACTTGACTTGTATCGGGTATGTCAGGAGTCACCAGACCTATTGGTGTAATTTTAGCATACTTGTGAATGTCGTAGCGATTTGAAAATTAGCGTATCCAAGAATACAATGTCATATTAATGTACTTTCCAGTAGATTTGATTATGGGTTATTAAATATTATTATTTGTCAATTTCGATAAAGGTGCCTTACTTACCGGCAATACAGAAGCTCCTCTCACTTGTTGTATAAGCGATATTAAGGAAGGTGTTCATTATTGTGCGAATTAAAGCTGAGTGAAATTATGGAAGACTTGCTCTAATTAAAGGCATCGATGTTCACAAAGTCAAGGGGAGTTCGCTTGATTTTGCGGACTTCGATGCATCAGTTATATTGCAGTCAGATTTTCCGCAGTTTGCTCGGCTCTACGAAGCACAGGAGTGAATACCTACTTTAATGCATGGCGATATTGTATTGTTTACCTAGTGGAGTAAAGACGTTTTAACATGAAAATATATTGATAATTAACAATATAAACTAGTATATAAGCGTATATTGTTTAATACAAGTGGCAAAAGCATCAAGAAAATTGAATCTTACCTATATACAGATGCACCCATAACCTAAAAACTAAAATGTGTTATTAAATTGCCATTCTCCTGCACTTGAAGATGTAGAAATAAGTGGTTTGCTGTTGCAAACCTTTAGTAGATGCAATATAAAGTCAAGGTAATAAATAACTAATACAATAACATTATTACTAAAAAGGATAAAACTTAGATCATATATATTACACTCAATTTTAAACAATTTCCTGAAAATGCATACAAAACTGTATGTACTATATAAATATATTCAACAAGTTAGGTTTAATATTACTTAAGTCACCCATACCCAACTTAAATTTATGTGCTTATGATTTATATATTAATTTCTATTGTACCTTGTGCCTGGTGCCTAAATTTTTTTATTAGTCATGTATTACAATAGAAATAAATTTATTTAATATAACCACTTATCTGTAAGTGGCTGGTAAGGGGTTCTAGAAAGAAACAATTCCTTCGATGTTGATGGTGTATTCAGAGAAGAGAATTCCTTTGATGTTGAAGATGTTGCCAGTTTATAGTTTGGGCATATATTCTTATCGTTAGAATCATCTCTATGAGCAACTAAACACATATGAAACCATTACCAATGATCTTTAATACAGACAAAATGGTGTATTCCGTGATGCTCCATTATGCATTTTATAAATTTCTAGACTTGGTACGGCAAAAGAATGCAAAACTTTTTGGGCCAATACGTTTTGTCGTAATCATCATCTTTAAAATGATGTGAGCACACAATAGATTTTCCTTTTACATCACCTGAGGTCAAGTTGCAGGAGTTTAACCAGCTAAGTCTCTAGACATCTACAACTTCCACTAAACATATAAAACCAAGTTTTCTGAAGTTTCTGTGGGCCACCACATACTATACACTTTCTACCCATTGTTCATTTAAAGAAGTTCTTGAAAGTAAAAAATAAATATAACTATAAATAATTTTAAAAACCAATTTAACCAATTAAATACGGAAACAGAAACAGCATAACCGTAAAACATAAATAACAACAAAACACAATTCTCTTCTCACAGAAGAGATAAATAGCTGGCTCATAGGTATTTATAGACAACAGCTGAAATTTACAGTAACCATAATCAGTATAATCAATTGTGAAATAGCTTACGTCCTACAATAAATCGCACGAATTGCACATGCGTTTCCGTTTCCGGTTACACGAGTGGTCAGATGAAGGATAGCTACATGTAATATTCATAAGCAAGAGAGTAATAGCTCGAAAATCATAGGTTGTACATGTTGGAAACAGTAACGTATATAGTCTGATGTGGTGATAGCGGTATCCCAGCACTATAATGATCTAAGGGATAAAATAAATGTTTTCTTTTTAGGTAAAAAAGTGCTTTATATAAAACGCACTAAAAAGGAGCTACCAGAAAAAGAAACTTTTTATCCTTTTTAGGGCGTTTTATATAAAGCTTTTGTTTATGTTTTAATAATATATATTTATTTTGTAAGCAATATTAGTACTTGTGTTAAGAATCAATTATTCTTTAAAGAATATGTACCTATTTACGTAAATATAACATAACTTGTTCAATGACGCCATCTATGGACAGATAGACCAACCATCATTACTGATAATAGGTATCTACCTTCTATAGTTATCACTTATTATAGCAGATGGGGCAACAGGTACGCAATTAAATTTTGAAGCTGACTCAATGATAGGATATAAAACAAATATTAAAATTGTATTAAGAAAACGTGAATTAAATAAGGTTTACTACATCTAAAGTGAAATGTTATTGTACATATATATGCTGAAAGTACATTAAAGAAATAGGGCTATAACGATACGGTAAAGATGATATTGCATCAACAAGTCTAATTTTAATCCCGGAAGCCCCAGTTTTATTATTAGAATGTAAAGTGTACCAATGAGAGAGATTCCTTAGGGATGGAGAAGATGCGCGGAGTTCTGTTACGTTAGCAAGTCGTCTAGTCTTTAACGTTTCTTTCGCCAAATATGAAAACTCGAAGGCGATGCATAGTTATTTTTATCACCTCACGAACGAAATCAGACGGAAAATACTAACAATAAATCTTTGCCTCGTAAATAAAAAGGTATAAAAAGGATCCAATCCGCTGTGTGTTATGTAGATTTCGCAATTTTAAAACGTGCATATAGCTAATGTGTTAACTCTCTCGACAAAGTGTTTCGCTTTCGATAATGGAGAGACGTTCTAACGTGAAATAAAAGATGATTTGTTAGGTGCGGCGGATTAACGGAATCCTTTAGATTTTCACGTTGGATGTTTCCGTGGGTCGCCTTGATAAATGGGGTTCCTTTATTTATGGGAGTTTATTGGCAATAACAACACGAAAGCGATTTTTCGTAAGTTTTTGGAAGCCGAAATTGTTGGAATTTAAGAGATATTTTCATATATATCTATGTACACCTGGAAATTTAAAAAGGAGAGTAACTAAAAGCGTAGGTTATGTCTGCCTATATATAAGTAAGTCCTCATTTACATGATTTTGATTTCCGGATCAAAAAACAAAGTAAGTTTTTTGAACTGACCGACTTAAAGCGGATCGGCTAACGAACTATTCAAAAAAAATCAGAATACCAAAGAGAATCAGAAATATTATGATGAATTACGACGAAAGAATCGAGCTAGGTGATTGTCACGGAGCAAGGAAATGATAATAATTTATTAGTTACAACAATGTATGTAACAAGTCAAAAACAAAGAAGAAAATAGCTAATTTATCTAACAAAAATGCAACAAAGTTACTGATTACAGAATTCATCTATTTAATAGAAACTGTCCCTTTTTGTACCCATTTCTTATTCCACCCATTCCCAAGCTCTTATGGCCTGTACCAAACCTGTACAGGTCCATCGTCGTCATCTGGGTTTATTTTGGGTTTCTCAAAGATTGCCTATCTTCTAGGGTCCAAGGCCTTGCATTCACATAGGACGTGGGACGTAGGTTTAGTAGTTCGTCAGCCTTCTTTACTATTGTCTCTTCAATAAAGGCTTTGCCATGATTTTGTTTGGTTGTATTTTTCCACTATTCTTTGTGTTGTTCTCGGACCTATTTAGGTATCTGCCCTCGTACTGTGTTTTTAGACACTCTCAGGGTAGATTCTGGGCACGCGTATGAAGGCGATGGTTCATTCTTTGCTAGCTCATCGGCTTTCTCATTGGGTACGATCCCGGAATGTTCAGGCACCCACAACAAAGTGACTTTATTGCGTTCCGCGAACAGATTCAGTTCCCGTATCACCACATGAAGGTTCAGAAGGGATTCCATTGCTGTTGTCAGAGTTTTCAGCATTGCTCCTGTTATTTCCAAACACAGAAGCCTGTACGCCCAGTACATGGTTATTAAAAATAATTCTTTTAATTTTAAAATTATAATCATAATTATTCTGCTGCGAAATGTTTATTGCGTTACAGTAAGGATTTTACATAAAAGTAATTTCTGACAAACTAATAAACTGAGAATGACCAACCATAAATAAAGAAACAATAAAGAAAATTAGAAGACAACTAAAGTAGTACTTAAACAACGTAATTAAAGTAAGTAATGAATTTAAGACCAAACATATTCAAAAAGTCTACTATTATAATTAGCGCACAAGTTACGTCTTTTTAAAACTGAATTTGTTGCTCTTCTAATTGAACGTCCATCAATATTAGTGAAAGCTTCTAGCGCAGCGTATCTAAGATCATCTACTGTATCGTTTATTTTCGATCTTCTATCGTTCCCTTTAATTCACCATAATTAAAAAGGTTCTGCAGAAAGTGAAGATAACGATCACCAGTTAATGTGCCATCACAAATGTACGGACAAAGAATTAGACCACTGACGCCGGACCAAACATTAAATCCTAATTTAACTTGGGATCGCCTATGTTCAACATGATGTGGTTTTTCTTGGATGCATAAATGTTTCTTATGCCTATTAAACGTGCCGCAGTTTATAAATCGTATTTCATCCGTCGACAAAACTTTAACTTTGAACTGCTTCACACATGTTAGTAAGCCAAGTACCAAATTCAATACGCTTATTGTAATCATCAGGGCGTATACTGTTGTGCAGCTTGTACGGCATTTTTATGACATAAAATGAGAAACCCAATCATATCACGCTTTTTTTATTAGAAAAATTCATGTTGCCAATTTACGAAATCTTAATCAACACTAAATGGAAACTAAGGTTATTTACGCTTCAATAATTGTCGTTTGCATCTATCAATTGTTTCCATAGCTTACGTGACCAGTTCAGGAATTAAAATAGGAAAATGGCCGTAATTTATTTGTTTGTAAAGAGAATTGTGTCAAGTGCTATATCGTTGGAGTCATTGCAAAAATGCCTTTTTTATGAAGTCATAGCCGACTATGGTTTGCATTAAAAAAACACATTTTTTGTGTCATATCCCAAAAATTATGGCTTGAATAAAAAAAATGGGCAGACTATCTTATTCAGTACATATTTACCTTAAATTTTTTTCTTTGCACCTTTTTTCTAAAATCAATAATAATAGAGCTAGAGGCACAAAACGAGATAACAAGAAAACAGTTTTTTAGAGATATCTAGTTAGCCGTGCATTTTTTCCAAAAAGCAAAAGGCTTATTCAATTGAACTCGTAAAGCTGCAATTCTTTCGCCATTTGATCGTCTCTCCATCTCTGCTGGTTTCCAAGATCCCCATGCTATGCATTTGAAAATCTCACCTGCATATAATAATTACAACAGCTATAATTTCTTAAGAAATGCATTAAGTTATACGATGAGATCAACAATTCCCGAGAACCATGCTATTAAAAATATAGCCAACTTAAATTATATCAATTGGTAAGATTGGTTATATAACTTCAATTTGCCATTGTGGATTCCAGAAAGAAACAGAAGATAGATAGACAAGTACACTGACGGAGTATGCCAATGAAATTATTATCGTCAACATGTTACTAACGAAATCAACATTAAAACATAAAATTACTAAATTGACTGGTCACGAGGCTCCCTCTTGTTGATCTCTCCGTATAAGGTATAAGTTTTTTGAATAACTATTATATTAATTCTACGGTAAATTTAAAGCTGACAGGTTGGCTTTACTAGCCGATCAAAGGTATGTGTACATTATAGTCGATCCAATGCGTTAGTTCTTCGTTAAAAATGACGCATCAACACAGTCTATTTCTATCGACAGTGTAAACAAGGTGTACACAACTATAATAAGTATGATAATTATTCATATCTTGAACAGGTCCCAAAACCGTTATGCTTACTATCCAATTTTCTATCTTCGTCGTGGCCAGGAGACGAGGGCCCACGCATTCTTAATCAGAAATAAAAAAAAATGAAAAATAAAAACTGACTTAGCGATGTGGTATCGTACGCGTACGAAAGAATCTGACTGACAGGGATTGGAAAGTCGACTTTTAGAATATTTGCTTGGCAAAACTTAACACATCTACACGCCGTAGAAAAAATATTTTGCATATGCTGCGGTTAGTAAGGGGAATTTCGTTAATCGATTTTTCAAGCGCATAGGTATGAAAATATCGTGTATTCTACCGGGGCCCCGTTTCAAATTAACGTTCTGGAACAGTGTTTACACCTGGCTCTCTGGCAATTTTAGTTGGTGTATTTATAATAAAGGATGAAATATGTTTGTTTTTGAACGTTTTGGCGATGTTAGTTATTGTCTTACGAAGTCCCTCATTTGCAGAAGAAAAGCTATTTCTTGAAGGTTAAATTATTTGATGATTGTTTTGAACATTTCATTTGGCCTAAATAGTGTCCCACAGGAGATCTTACATTACTGTTTGTTTTAATATAAAGAAAGATGTTTTCTGGAAAAGAACTTAATACATAGAATTAAAAGTCGTAAAATTAAAAAAATATCTTGGACCATTCAGATGTTCCAAAACTAAGCAAAGTTATACTTACTTCATTATCTTTATCTTAACACCTTCAACGGGGCACCATCGTGTTGAAACCACATTTGTCGCCTTTGGTTGAAAGGAATGTGTCTAAAAGATCACCCAGCGTATTCTGCAGAAAGTAGCGCCTGTTAATCAGTTTGGTAAAACAACGGGACCTAGTAATCTGTTGCCAAAATAACCATCTAAATGTTCCATGAAAACCGTACCTACCTATAACGCAGATTATCCCAGATGTCTTCAGCACTTTAAATCTACATAAAATGTTTGACAATATTCCAGCGTAGCAAAAAGCATATGTATTGGTAATATTTTCTCTGATACTACAAAATGTACATCTGGCATAGAGAAAATAAAGTTTAGAAATTTCTCAGACATTCTTAAACTATTTCTTCTTCACTCTCGGCTTCGGATTCGACTTCAAGATGTGTCGTGATCACTATGTTCGCTTGCTGCATCACTCAAATCATTATCACGTTCATAATCATAAGGTTAAGGCAAATTTTGCTAACTGTTCATCAGTCAGATATTTTGTCATATTGTTGTTACTATTGCTATTGTTGTTATGTATTATGGAAGAAAAATAACGAAGAAAGTTGACACTATGTTTTCTGAATAAGAAATCTATTTGAGTCGTATATATATTATACAAAAACCAGAGGCAATACAATTTTATGCAATCATACTTATAAAAAATCCCCGAAGTGGAATGTAAATGAGTGAATTCCCTACACATATACGACAAATATAAAACAAAGAGCTGTGATTCCCCTCAAAGAGGACAATGGTTATTGTCACTATAAAATTCAGACAATGGGTTAGAAAAAGTTGCGTTATTAGAAAAAAAGTCTAGGGTAACTGCTATCGTGGGGTGTTAAGACACCCCAAAGGCAATTTTTTGCTAAAACTGTAAAACATGGTAAATAAGAAATTATAGCATATTATACATCTCATTCGCATAGGAGAATACCTGGAACCCTAGAAAGGTGACGAAAACTGTTTCGAAGAAATTAAGGAAAAGGTGACTTCTGGGGTGCCGAAACACCCCACGATAGCGGTTGAAGGTTAAGAAACACCAATTGAAATTCATATGCCGATGAATCATAATTTACCAAGAAATAACTAATGTCATTCCTGTGGGGTAAAATACTAATTGTGAATTAAGTGGCGTAGCACTCAAAATTTGATTCGGTGCCGTATAGTTTTTTGTTTGTATAATTAAGATCAAGTTGGTAAAAATTTACCAGATTGCAAAAATAAAACACCATTAACATGCCAATAACGAAACAGCAGCTAATCCAATCGCTGATATCGGCGATCCATGTTACGATTGTCACGTGGATGTAGGAAAAAATTTTCTGAAGCACCTAAGTAGGTGTACCGCGCATATTTACCTCCCAACTAGCTATCCGTTACATTCTTTACGTTTCACGCATAGATATCCACTTCTTTTGCCGCGTGAATCAGCTGGCGCGTTAAACACTCTCCGGTTAAATTTGGAGAAAACGACGTTCTACGAGTTGCCTCCCCTCTGCGGCCGATCGCATGGAACGCACCTTCGCTAACCGATGGGAATCTCTATGCGAGAGTACCCGTTCAGCCCACGCGTCTGAAAATCATCGTTCGTTTCGTCGTCGTCTGGTTATTTTTAAATCCTGCACATGGCGTGTACATATTTCGGGTCTACGTACAAACAGCGGAAAAATCTCCTAATTGGAAGCAGTATTGGAAGGTAGAAGTTCTGGGACAGTCGATTTCGCTCATTTCAAAAATTTGTTCCATCCAAGCAGACTGACATCTTTAGCATATCGCTTTGGTGGGCGCAAATTTTAAAATTGTTGGCTCTTTCAAAACCCCGCAGACGAAATAAATTACTACCCACTTTCGTACTTTCATTTCAGTGAAAAATTCAGCGAATAACGACAGAGTGCTTCGTACGATTCTATTACGAGACTGTATTGGCTGTATATGCAAGAAATTCCGACGTAATTTTGCAAAAATTTTCAGTAGGAGGCTCTTATTTTTGTATTGGGGTCAACTTTGAGAATTGGCGAAAAGTCCCAGAATCCCATGTCACCCAAATAGTCCAAATATGAGAAGAATTAAACTCCATTCGCGTTAAGAAAACAGTAGTGAGCGCTGTGATCTGCGGACGTATCACACAGGAGCAATAAGAATATATTCGGAAATAGCGGCAAATTCAAATTTATTTCAATAGCAACACCGATTAAAATAATAGATAATCATAATTTACGGAATATCATAAACTATGTATCACCTTATACATATGGTATTAGATTATCGCTTACATATTTTTTTTTGTGGGTTCAAGAAGCTCAGCTTTTAAAAATGTATCAATTTCCCTTGAAAGAAGCCACCCAATTAGTGCGTCTTTGATCCCTGATGAACTTTTGCCATCCACTCTTTGAACACTTCGCCGTTCATTTCCTCATTATAGTCACCAGTTTTCTTTAGTTCAAATAACAAGAGGCTATTTTCAAAAATCCCCTTTTCACTACAAATATCCAAAACAAACATTCAATTTCCTTTTCCAGATGATTGTTTTAAACCAGTTGTAGTTTCGCCAATAAATGCTTGGCTTGCATCAACTACCGTTGTATTTTTCAAAACTTTTTGTGTGGCATGCGTAACCCATGTTTCATCCAAATAATACATCTTTTACTCTGTGCACGATACTTTCGAATAGCAGTTAGATAACAACGCCTCCATAAAACGATGTCTTGCCGTTCTATTAACATAGGGTTTCGACTTCGTTTTTCCCCTAATTGCTTTAAAATTTTCCCCAATGTTGTTCGCTTGAATCCAGGTGTCATCTTCGTCAACAACCTACAAAAGATTTATAAGTTGGTTTCAATGTAAAATAAATATTATATTTACTCTTAATATTTTTGTACAGGTCTCAATTCATTTTGCAGAAAGAAAGAATATACATGTCTTCTAATTCTGGATTTTTCAGAATCCTCCAACACAATTTATCATTATTTTCTCACGAACACGTTTTTAGAGGGTGAATTTATAATTTCCGTAGTATCAATTTCTTCACAATATTCCACATAATTTTTTCGCCGAGTCCGAGCTGATTTGCAGCCAATTTTATTGATGCAGACTTCGAGTTGTCATGCTTCAACTGCGAATACAGATTGTGAGCCGTTAATCTTTGGCACTTCTCGAGGATTTTTTTATGGTCCCGATAATGGGTTTTCATCTCGGTCCAATACTTCTAAACACCTGTTTGCACTTTGAATTGATACAACATACCTCAAATTATCAAGTACTGCAATAATCCAGTTCTGACAAGAACAATATTTAAAATATATTTAAAAAAATATTTAAGAAATAATAAAACGGAAAATATAAGCAAACAACAATTTGAAAGAAAATAGAAGACGAAAGCGGTGGAATCAGATTGGATTGCATCCCGTTGCAGACGTGGCAGTCTGAATTTGACAAATGACATTACAGTAAACAGAGAAAACTCAGTTATCAGTGATATTTCATTTTATACAACATAGATTCATTGCGCGAGTATCTCTGTCTCAGTCATCTTCATTTAATTCATGAACCAACTGGGCTTTGTAAGGATGCCATTTATTTTCCTTTGAATACTTTAGGATGGATGTCTGGCAGATCAGATTTTCCAAAGCAATACTGCCGGTTCGCTTATGGTGGTCTTCTTGAACAGCCAGTAATACAGCTGTTTATCTTTTGATACCGTAAACCAACCTTTCGTATAATTATCCCTGATGTGACCTAAATCACGATATTTTTTTCTATCTTGCTGACAGTAGATTGACATATTGGGTCTCTGTGACGACACTTGGCATTAAGCATTTCGCAAACTTCCTTTTGGGTGCGCATCCTGCCCACATAACCAATCATCATCAGTATCTCTATCCGCACTCTTTCATTGAGACGTACCATTAAAAAAAAACGTAATAAGTTTTGCTTAGACAAAGTTACTTAAGGTATGAGTCAACTGTCACTGTCAACAGTATGACTCAATTCAAGGTTTTATTTAAATAGTTTAAGATCAAAAATCGACGGGTCCGAGTGTTTCTTCGAAGAAAAAAACACCTGAATTTTAAATGAATGATATTCCAACTTTTACGTGCTCACTGTATATCGATTCATAAGCATCCAGCGAGGATATTAAAATTGCGGAATACATCAGATTAACGAAGTTATGCATGTCACAAAACGGTTTTGAAATCGTAGAGAAATTCTACGAACAGTTAGAGGGTACGGTCATTAATCAATATATTGTGTAATCCGATACTGTTTATTATGCTGCCCAAAAATCCTTGCAATCTTTACTTATAGTTAATAGGTTTGTTATTTTTAACTTAATGGCCCTATTAATGGATTATGTATCGTTTTTCTTGGACAATAAACTACAAAATGTGAATATTGAAACTTATAAAATTCAATTATCATACTTATTTGGTACAGGAAAGTTTATTTTATTTTTCCTTGTCTATTTGAAATTTTCAAATATTTCGAAAAAGTAGAACCTAACACATGATTGAGAGAGAGTTGAAAGATTGATTAAGTAAACTAAATAAAAAAGATTTACATCGAACGAATTCCAGCTATTAAAAAAATGTGGACGTCTTATCAGTAAATACAGCAATGAGAATAGCTCAAGATGTTTCTCGTCACCAACTTAAAATTAGTATCATTTTTGTACGAGTTTGTTGTGACTCCCACTCGGAAATCAACTTATTATTATTAGCCACTGATTTTGCACGCATCATAATAACACACAGTAGCTAGCTATCGCTACGTGAGTCATCGGCGTTCATTCCTACGTGTTCTCTCAAAAATAGAACACTAACAGCTGTCGATGATGTACCAAAGTCAAAAGGGATCGTTTTCGACCTAATACGTGCGAAGGTCTTTTTGAAATTCGCCTACGGAATTTTTTCTAATGCAACCTTACATCAAACGTCCAGCAGTGCCGCCGCAGAGGACTAGTTGATCTATTCTGGTGATTATTTCGAAATTGAATGATCTAAAATTAAAATTTACAGAGCACGAATGCATTCGATTCGTCCGTCCACGGTAATTGTGTAAGAAACGTCCGGATTTATGGTATTTATGGTTGATTCTGTATTTGCAGGCATCAAAATCTACATGTTTAGCAAATTCTAAGTAGATCAAAAAAGATGCATCGTTGAAACATTCCTGTAATATTGTTTCAAAATAAGGAGAATCATCTTTTTTTATAAAAAGAAAGTAAAAAAAACTAATCCAAATAGCTAAATAGCATGACCGAAAATGCTTTCTCATTGATAACCATTATGATTGTTTGGAAATGATATCCGTCAGTGCTAGAATTGTTGCAGGAGCAAAAGAAAAACAAAGGCTATACGGGCTGTCCATTTTATAACCGAAGAACGTTTCACGGCTATCCCTTGGCCGGCACGTTTGCCAGGCATTACTCCAATGGACACTTTTCTTTGGGGATATCTTTAAGATCAAGTTTATGTAACGCCTCCAGAAGATGACAAATAAAAATACTGTAGCTTGCACATTGGGTTACGCAAAGATGCCGCCAATGTTTAGTACAAAATGGAGTACAATTTGAGCATAGGAGATAATAATACATATTTTTTTACCTTTTTTGGTATCCTTACCTCCTAAATAAATTTTGAATAATGCTTGATGCTCGTCATTTGTTCCCAATGCTAGTGGCATTTTAACACACGAGTAAATAATTATTCTGTTACTTTTTTTGAATTTTTTCTTATATATAGGTATACTCGTGATACCCTGTTGTTTTCAGAAAAAAAAATCTCCACCAGAACCATAAAAATAGTATAGTCTAAAAAAAAATTGACCCTAAAACCCTAAAACGCTTAAGCGCTATAATTTTATCAGCTCATCTTATAGCCTACATCCAGCTATTTTCCGTTTCAATTATTAAAATCGACCTTTAAATAAAGGCGCTACGGACTCGTCTTTATAAGACACCTGCCGTATTGTTCGCACCATATGAGAAAAGCTTCCATCTTTCTTTAAAAATCTAAATCTTGCCAAAGTTTGTGCATGTTCAAAAACCCAAAATGGACTATTCGGATTGTGTAAGCTGTTTTTGGTTTCAGGGTAAATTGCATTTATGTAAACTTCGAAAACTGAATAAAAATTATAATGTTAAAATGAAAATTTTCTACGATGAAATTTGGGTAACAGTAGTTAGATATTCAGTAAATGCGATGCCAGTTATAAAATCAGACGAGTTTCACCAACAGATGTCCAGAAAGTTGTTATTTTCCAAATCTGTTTTTTTGTTGTTTATATTTGCCTTTAAAAAATGAACGGAACTAGAACAATCTAATGTTACAAAAGGAATTTTTAATTTAAAAGGAAATTTCGTCATGTTATTTAACATTTTTGAAGCAGACTTTATATCACGAAAAAAACACATTTTAAGTTTTAGGTTGTTTTCTAATTTACTTAATGTAACTTAACAATTAATGCGAACAAAAAAAAATTTTGAATTAAGCTTTTTGGGGACGCTATATAAGGAAAAAAAGGTTTTACGCACCCCATTTTATATTAAAAATGAATTCGTCAGAGAATAAAATGTGATGTAATTAGGTTGTCGCTCTGTAAATGAATGAAACGCAATTGTTTATAACAGTCTGAATATTTCGTTATTATGACATCGTCAGAAGCCATAGCTAGGAAAGTGACACAATTTTAAATTACAATGCAAATAACTTACAACCAGTGTAGAAATTATGAAAGATAGCCAAAATTTCATACAGCCAAATTGGAAAGGATAAGGTTTACAAGGAGGTTTTTTTTGGAGGAAGTTTTGCTGTTTTGAGGGTCCTTTTATATTAAAGAATAATATATTCCTGTAATTTATGATTGTAGTTTATACCGACAAATTTTACTACTTGGATATTAAATCGTTTATTTAATTGAAATATAAACAGGTAATTCTAGTTTAGATGCGACGTATATAACATACATACATGCAAATCAAATATTGTAAAAACAAATATGTTTCTTCATAGTTTTCTAAATTTAAAACATGAGTGAGTCCCAATCTAATTTTACCAGCATCTTTTTCTCAGGCCAGATTATAAAATAAATCCCAAAAAATAATGATTGAAATTAATAATAACTTAAGTAATAATAGAATAGTGTTATAATAAATCACTCAGATACAGATTCTATAAATAAACGTGTATTCGTTACACAGTGGTCTACATCTGTTTAGAGAGGCCGTTGCAAAAATAGAGGCAATTGTTTATAAACCCCGTTTATAAACATTTCAAGACAAGTTCAAGCTTAATGTTTAACGTTTTTCTCGGCATAAGGTATATTTGTTGTTTTAGAACAGTAAACTTAATTGGAGGTCCACCATACTGATGAGGGGAAACGGATTTCCCGCAGTTTATTTCATTAAGTTTAATTATAATAGCTATAACGACCTAGACAAAGTCTTTTTGATTAATTTTGAATGAAAGAAATCTTTTCTAACATTTTTTTTCTAGAAATATACGTAGTATTTGTTTATGAAGTCTTGCTTTTGAATCTTCGAAATTTACCGGCCGATTAAAGCATACTTTACTTGTTTACTTTATACAAGTACCCTCCTAAAAATAAGCAAGGGACGACCGATCATGAGATTTGATCTGCTACTCATTGGCCTATATTTTCCTATACAACGATCTGGGGAAACCTCATCTAAATAAATAGGGGGATGCATCATATGGGAATGAAAAAAGAAGTCATCGTACTGATCTATTATACTGGTTAACAAGTTTTTTGTCCCAAGCACAAAAATGCCTGATTCCCATATTTCTCCAATTTCTCCATCACTCTTAGTTTTTATGTTCCAGGATATTCGCTTATCCATCTAAAATATGCATGCATAGATATGTAGTATAAGAGAACATGTCTTGACGTTATTTCAGTTGTCGGCTAGAGCTGGGAACTGATCAAGCAGCATGCAATGGTTAATGTTTGAACATGTCTTGGCGTGTTAAGACCTGCATTTCCCATTCCTAGATAGTATCTGTTGTTATTTCAGTTGTCGGCTAAGCTCGGTGAATGAACATATACGCTGACCTTGTTAACGTTTTAAAGTGTGTTGCGTTGTGGCGCGCTCAAGCTATTGTAGTGAAACTGCAAACATTTGATCACCTGTAAAAATGCCAAGGAAAGGTGTAAACCACCCGAACTCTTTTTGCTACATTTGCGGCAACTGATATTTAAATATCAAAAACGGTCTTTCACACCTCTCCTTAAAAAGTGCTATGAGCAGTATTTCAAGTGTAAAGTAGGTGATGAAGACAAAAGCTGGGCTTCCATTAGCACTGAGACCAGCACCTCACAATCCGGAATTACGTGTGCCTAAACCTCTACAGAACACTAAGCGACGATGAAAGTGCTGATGACGAAATAAACGAAGTAAGTTTTGCAGGCGACAATATGGATTTGGATCCAACATTTCAATCTGATTCGTCTTGTTGTGTGCCGCATCTTCTAAGTAAAGAAGACCTCAACGACCTCGTCCGCGATTTAAAGTTGTCCAAGAAGCACGCCGAACTCCTAGGTTCCAGATTAAAAGATGGAAATCTTCTTCAGAGTGGAACAAAAGTTGATCTTTTTCGTAATCGCCATGCGGAATTTGAGAATTTCTTCTCTATGGAACAAGAACTGGTACTTTGTAATGACGTCCGTTCTGCTATGAAGACGCTTGGTCATGAATATAATAGAGAGGAGTGGCGTTTGTTCATTGACTCTTCCAAATTAAGCGTGAAAGCGGTACTACTCCACAATGGAAATAATTTCCGCTCTGTTCCTTTGGCTCATGCAAGCGAACTTATGCCAACATGAAGCTTCCTTTGGAAAAAATTAAGTATAACGACTTGAAGTGGAATATTTGTGGCGATTTGAAAATTGTTTCACTTTTGCTCGGCATGCAACTCGGTTACATAAAGTATTGTTGTTTCCTCTGTGAATGGGACAGTCAGAAAGAGTGGCTAGGCGTACTTCACTGATACCAGGAAATACGAATGTATTTGTTGATTCTCAAAAAAATTATTTGCCCCCTTTGCACATTACGCTTGGGTTGATGAAAAACTTTGTTAAAGGTATGGGTAATACTAACAGTGGGTTTGCATATGTGAGGAGTAAGTTCCCTAAGATCAGTGATGCTAAGGTAAAGAAAGGTATTTTTGTGGGAAAAATTCTTGAGGCGCTAAATGGAATTGAAGAGGCAGCATGCTTGTCTTTTAGAGAGATTTGCGACGGCTTCTTGGGAAATCGTAAGCCAAAAACTACGTAGGGATTGTTAACAATCTACTCCAAAAAATCTTGGAGCAGTCAGTGACGAGCATGGCGAAAGATTTCACCAGGACATTCCACTCATGGAGAAGACATGCCAAGGCAAATGGACCCCTGCTATGTTGGCAGACTGTTGCTGAAGAGGGATGTTTCTGATGCAAAGTACAGCCGAAAGTCATATATCGGCACATTTTTCAAGTAAATATATCACTTTGTAAATCATTTTTTCATGATTTATATACATATTATAATATATACTTTCACAAAATTTCACTGATTTGTAACTCTGAAACCCTGCCTGATAGAAAAAAGTTCTAAAAACAAATACGAAATAAGTTGAAAAAGTACTACCAATTTCACCCACTTTACCTCGTGGGACAAAATAAATCTGAAATTTTGTTCACCAGTGTTATTCAAGATCCTATCCAGCATATTTATAGTTTCAAAATAATTGTGATCAACAGCCTGTTGGAAATTAATGCGCAAGTAATCAACAAAGGGTATGTTTTCTACAAAATCGTCAAAAAGTGGCACTAATAATTCAACATAGCGTTCCTAAATTACCCACAAGGGCGTAAGATATAGTTATTTTCTTCATTTAAACGCTGTATAAAATTGATGCATGGCATTTTCTTCGCCTTCAATCATGTTTCTCCTTTCCTCCGCAAGATGTTCGCAACTGTATGATCCCATGTCTCGTTGGGTCGTCCTCTCCTCCTCTTCCTAGTCCTTCTAGCTTCCCAAATTCTTTTAACAGGTATATTATCTCCTAGCCCCTGCAAGTGTCCCCACTATCCGAGCCGTCTACGCTCTATGTAATTTTCTAACGCTTCTAATTCTAGTTTTTCTCTGATGTCTTGGTTCTTAACTCTGTGGATTCTAGCAATGCCTTGAATTCTTCTTAAATGCCTCATTTCTGCTGCACAGATCATACTCTCTTGTTTTTGCGTCAAAACCCACGACTCACAACTGAAAGTAAGGATGGGTCTGTAAATGGCTTTGAAAGTTTTCATATTCGTTTGTTTACTTACTTCGTTCTTTATTCATAAGCGATTTTCTCATTGATATAGTTTATTTGCATTCTATATTCTCCCAGTCAATCCGATTTCTTGTCTGCCTCTTCTAGAGTTGTTGCTAAATATTCAAATCTTTTGACCTGTTTGAATTTGTGTTTGCTTTCCTATGACCATGATTTTTGTTTTTTGCTTTATTCACTGTCATCCCATTTCTTTTTAATACTTTATTCCCAAAATTAAGAAAAAACTTCTGATAACGGAAAGTATTGATGGAAAGCTATGATATACGAGCTAAACGTATAAAATATCTACGCCAACTGTAAGATTACCTGCATTAAACTAAGCCAGTAATTTTCACGGATGAATTGTAGATTCATAGTTCCCATACACAACAGAAGTAATGGTGAGATATGTGCATATGTGAGACATTGTTAGGATTAAAGAAACCTATTTCGAAGGGCATAGGTTTAATTATGGTGCATGCTGGTGCAGGCTTAATAGAAAATGGATTACTCACGTTTCGATCAGATATTTACTTATTTATATGTTGTACCCGGAAGTTAGTATATTAACTGAAGAAAATTCTAATATTATGGCAGTTTTTCAATATGATAGTTTATTATTTAATCATTAGTACTTATGCTCTCAGATCCTCTACAGAGCAAGAACTGCGCTGTTTCTAAGATGAAACCATAACTAAATTCTTTGTTTTCATTTTATTAAGGGCACAATATTAGGTGATTATCCTGATGGCATGACTGCAACCAACTTTTTAACATGGGTGACGAAACAATTGGTACCCAATCTCCCACCAAGAAGCGTTCTGGAACTGGACAACGTATCATATCATAATGCAAATGTTCAAAGTTATCCAACTTATGGAACAAGAAAGGTTGAAATAGTTGAATGGTTGACGGCACGAAATATTTTGATTCTAAGCGTACAAAACCAGAACTTTATGAACTAATAAAGGAAAATAAAACTGAAAAAACACAATTTAAATTAGATACATTGCTGGCATCTCATGGACAGAGTGTTCTAAGAATTCCATCGTACCATCCTGAATTAAACCCAATTGAGAAAATATGGGCTATTGTAAAAACTGAGCTGCGACTAGAAATGTTACCTTCAAGTTAGCTGATGGAGAGACATTATCCAGAGAAAGATTTGCATCTACAATTCGTGAAGAATGAGCAAAGAATCTGTTTGCACCCATGTAGATAAAGTTGTAGCAGATGATCTGATATTTGTCGTGAATGCTGGCGAATCAGATACTGATGACGATTTGTAAGCTGACAACGACCATCATGATGATCCTGATGCAGGCTTTGCAGTTCTTTCGTAGGATTCCTGCATTTAATAATTTGTGACCATAAAATATAATTTATTGTATTTTGTAATTCAAATTTAATTCCTGCATAAGTGGCAATAGTTATTTCACTGCTTTATTTCTTGTGAAGTAAACAAACACAAAATTTTAATACAATAAATGGATTGAAATGAAAAGAAATTAAACCATTTAGTTACATCTAACATGATGCTGTTGCAAAATTAGATGTCATGTTTTAATTTTTTCGATACATGTATCCAATAAAAAAAACATTCCTTGTTTTACTGATATATCTCTTGTAATTTGTGTCGTAAAATAACTCATGATTTAATGTAATATGCGTATAATAAAAACATAAACAATTCTACAGTTTTCGAAATATTGATGTATCTATGTACTGAATAACTAATTTTATAATAATTTTAATTACTCATTATTGCTACTACATATTTAGGTTTCTTATTATTTTTCCTCAACAGTTTCCATTATTGACGTACAATTATTAAGCTTTTAGCGCTGAACCTTTATCAGCTTAAATTACCTCCGCCACTAATGACTTAGTTCGCGTATTCTACGCTGACAATATAATGAGGTAATATGTATTTCTTATATTAAAGCTATTCTAATACATATTTTTATAACTGCCAATGAAGTGCCACATCAAGTTTTAATAACTATCACATCTGTAAGAGTCTAAAATGTTCAATTTGGAACACAAACCTATTCTCACTGATAGTTATTCTAAAAACCATTCATATTCTTTGAAAATAGTTGTTTTATTCAGACATTCATCGAAATTATGCAGTCTTAACAAAGCATTTTAAAGCAACATAACCTAAAATTATTGTCAGTTAATGAAACAGTGACATTATTTGATTGATAGCACGATGCAACTGCTTTTTATTTGCTTATTTTTAGATCGTCATGTGTTAATAATTTTCTATCAAAATTTGTAAAAATATACAGGATGTTCCATTAAATCCATATCTCGGAAACTAAATATTTAATGTTGTTTTTTGTTTTCATCATCTTAAGCAGAACAACAAATGCCACTATTTTTTTAATTTAACCCACTTTGTAGCTCCAATAATAACGGAGATACTTTAGCCATGGTGTATTCAGTATCAATGAGTTTGAAATACAAATTTTTTTGGAAAGCATTCGCAAATACAATAAGATTACTTTGCCATTTTTCATATATTACTTTGTATCAGAAGCAATTTCCATAAACATTGTCAATTAACAAAATTCGTATTGTAGTTGATTGACCCCACTTACCCTGTTTCAAATAATTTTCTATTTTTTAAACACCCCACTTTTTGACTTTTGGGTGTGCAAAATCTTGTAATAGTCCCTTTTGGGGAGCACTGTGGAATTACTTTCTAAGTAGTGTATTAATTAGTCACTAGCGCCTTCTACTATGCAAACAGCTCATTTCACTTGGATAGACCATGGCATTCCTGAAGAGGAACAAATATTTATCTGCACTGCCTTGCCAAAAAAACAAAAAATGAGGTAGCTCATGACTACTACATGCTGTAGTAATGTAGCGAAGCGTTTTTCCACTCGCGTATTTATTTCTGATTAATCATAAATATCGCATATGTGATTAAGAAGTGGATTTGACGTGGCTAGTGCTCCGAGAGGGGTAGTGGGGATTCGAGCACCTCATAGGTGGTGTCGGATTTCCTCCAAAAGGCGCTCTTTTTCGCCCAAAACCAAAGAACCACGCGAAAATAGCCCGTCCCGGTCTCAAAAGGGCCCGCTGCGTCGACTTATGACTCGGCCTGCTTACCACCAAAACCCCACCACCATCGTCGCATAGAACTGTAGAAGGCAAAAACGGTGTGCCGTGTGCAAAAACCGATCCATAGACTAGGAGGACCGCGCCGCGACGCCCGGCATTCGAACAAGCGCGGCAGTCAGTGACGGGGAGAACTCGAGTCCAGATTTTATTACCGAAACTGTCTGGAAGTAGCATTCCGTTAACGAATTAACAAATCACAGGTATGTACCAAATCTAAAGAGAAATAGAGAATTTGTGCCGCTTTACACTTGCCATAAACCACCACAGTAAATGTGAAATAAATCGAAAACGAATTCGCGAGTGCTCTCCAGTGTTGTCCAAAACGACCCAAGATTATTTACTAGTGGAAAGCCAACCACCGCCCCCAAAATCAACAGTGCTTATCGCGTTGATTGGTGCGTCTCCCCACCCGACCAAATCCAAGTAGAAAAGAGTTCTGAACAAGTGCTTTTGATACATATCCAAATTTGAAACCACTGCCATCTGGCGGAAGCCTCCTATAACACATATGTAGTTCATTTCTCTCGCGAAATGTGCGTCGCCGTCCAAATTTGGTCCGCGTTCGCTTCTGAAACCGGAGCTGGGCACCGGTGGAGTATTTTTAGCACCGAGTATATATGAAGCGAGTCGCCCACGCTTTCATATCCCAGTTAGTTCTTCTTTCGGTTCCCTTCCGTTGTGATTCACACAACACATGTACCGCATTACGAAATGCGTGCCTTGGATTCGGGCCAGGATGCGTTAATAGTATCTAGGACGAAATCCGTCGGATGGAGAACGATGTACATGATCGCGGGAACGTTGTAATACCGGCTTTTTGTTCTTTGTCTGGGAAAAATGAGGAAATTCTCTTTTGTTATCATATACGGCGGATGCGAGGATAAAAAGGAAGTTATTGCAATTTTTTTATCTAAAATGGAAGGAGGAGAATTTTTTGCAAATCAAAATTTAGTTTCACTGTTTTTGCCTTTTGGACAGATATCTGAAATCAATTCTATTATTTTATTCTAAATATGACGTTTTAAAGAATTTTAAAAGCAAACTAATTCGGCTAAATGCTAATGTTTTAAAGGTGATGGTGACCACGAAATACAAATTAGTACGAAAATTGATTTGTGCTTAATTTGTTCACGTAATTTATCCATAGCACCAATGATACGAAAGCAATTTTGGAACAGCAACATTGAAGAAATTGAAATAGCTTCCGAAATGTTTTGGAGATTATTGGAGCACAATTAATTTTTTTTTTTGAAAATTAGGTTTGTCAAAATGCATCTTTGTATCCAATAGTAGTAAATTGGACACATTACATTTGCAAATTTTCGAGATTATTGGAGCAAACTAAATCCAATTTTTCGATAAACGAAATTTATTTTGATTGCCAAAGATATTATCTTGGGAAGTTTTCTATTTCTTCTGCATTTGGATTTCTCAAAGCTAAACCTATTTTCTAAATCAAAGGCATTTCTATGAAGTTGCATTATTCAAATTTAGATAAAATTCTTAAAGTAATTTCAGACCAGAATCATATTTGCTACAAATTTATCAAAATAATCAGATAAGATATACCTCGGAGAAATTGTAAATATGTCGATACAAAAATATCAGGTCAGCCACCATAATACAAAATTATTTTGTAATACAGAGAATTTAAAAGGATTTTAGTCAAATGTAATAGAATTTGGTTTGCGACTTGGGTGCATCTTGCATCAATTTATTTTATTGATTATAAAAACCATTTATTTGAACCTCAAATATAATTCATCATCTGAATTTAATTACTGCCGATACAATTGTAAACAATATCTAATGGTTTTTGTTCCTATTCTGATGAAAGATTCAAAAGTTTAATATTTATCTAATAAAACGAAATACAATTTTCCTTTTTGAAAGTGATTTGTTTGGCTAAATTTGGATAATTATGTTTTGCAAAATTGATTTGTTTGTCAGAAAAATTTCTTTTTGTTGCTGAAAGGTGCTTTTCCAAAACGAAATCTGTATGTATGAATTACTATTTTTTATTACTACTTTTCCGATCATAAGACTAGAGACTGGAGGAAATTCTGAAACGCAAAAAATATAAATTCATTTCTTCCTGAAGATGATGTTTTAAAAATTGATGATAAATAAAATGGGTTTGTTTGGATAAATTTGGGTAATCCCAAAATATGGAAATGGATTTGCTGGAGAATAAATCTGGTGTTGCCAAGAGGTGCTTATCTAAATCCAAATCTATATCTAAGAATAACAGTTTTTTTTCTGTTTCGATCATAAGACTGGAGGAATATTTAGGATGTTAAAAAATAAAAATTTCTTTCTTTCTGAAGATGACGTTTTCAAAATTGTTGATAAATATAAATGATTTGTTTGAATCAATTTGGGTAATTACTTGTTGAAAACTGGATTTGTTGGAGAATAAATATGGTACGGCTAAGAGGTGCTTATCCAAATCCAAACCTGAATCTAAGAATTTTCTGTGCTTTTTTGATCGTAAGACTTTCTTTTTAAAATCGATGATAAAATTGATTTGTTTGGATGCATTTTTTGGGAAAATTGATGTTGGCAATAATATATATAATACATGTCTACTTTAGTAAGCACTTCCCCAATTATGAACCTTATGGCTCAAGAAACTATTACATTACATTGTTGAACATTAATTATGTGGGTTACTTCTTCTTACTAAACCTTTGAATCATTTATGTTGATGAAGTCCTGACCTGCAACAGGCCAATTTGATTAGAAATATTACTAACATTTGTATAGATTCAAAGGACTTCTGGTAACCATTTAAATGGCAGATAGGTTTCGTTAGTTATACTGTGAAATCATCAGATTTTTCTCAAGAAAGCTCTTGAAATATGCTGCATTTGTGCTTTCCGGATACCGTCTTCCAATAGATCTTTTGAATCTGAACATATTATTACGTAGAATAACTCGTAAAGCAATCCTGAATATTGATTTTGTATGTTTTATTATCGTTTCAGGCCGAAACTAAAACTCATCAATCATGCCTTTCAAACCAGTCGAAAACCCAAAATGCCCGAAGTGCGAAAAGTCAGTCTACGCCGCGGAGGAACGTGTAGCCGGTGGTTACAAATTCCACAAGTCGTGCTTCAAATGCGGTAAGTGTCCATTAATAGGATAAATACACATCTATATATGCGAGAATCATTGTTGAGAAAACTGGAAAACTAACGGTGTATCGATTCCTTATCCTAGGTCTGTGCGGTAAGATGCTGGACTCTACCAACGTCACCGAACACGACAAGGAGTTGTTCTGCAAGAACTGCCACGCCCGCAAATACGGACCTAAGGGCTACGGTTTTGGAGGTGGTGCCGGCTGCTTAAGCATGGACTCTGGAGCCCATCTGAGGTCAGTTGGATGACGTGTCAAATTGTTTGTTTTTAGTTTGGTTTGTAAATTAGGGACTTTCTAAGAGAGTTAAAATTAAGGGAAAAAAACTATCGGTATCGGTTCGAGATTACATCAATGCAGTAATGAATTATATCATGTGGTTATTTAGTGTATCTAATGAGGGCTTTTTCCTTATCTATTACATTTTTAATTTTGATTTGTTATTTATGTTCTTTTGCTACACGCAAGCTAACACCTCTGATGTCAGTATTTTATTTAACAGCAATACATATACATATATAATTTTTTGTACATAAACAAGCAAGCATAATCGCTTGTAGCTAATTGCGAATCGTTAATGGGTATCTCAATAACAATCAGACGTGTTCTTGCAATTGTTAATTTTGTTATTTTTTTAAATAAAAAAATATTTACAAAGATGCCGATGCCATTTTCGTGTTTGATAATATAGCGACTACGAATTCTATTTTTTTATTAAATTTTTTTTTGTTGAAAATACCAATTAAAAAAGCTTTTAAGAGTTTATAAAACGATACCCCTACATTGCATGTATCCCATTTTTTAGCAGCCAGTCCTAAGGAAGCACATCCGGGACTTACGTACGTCAACCAATAAGGCCTGTCAAACAGTCAACCATACGCAAAATACAAGAGGTGCACAATCATACAAATGCCACAATAAACATATAAATACAATCTGAAGCGTTAATAAAAAAAATTATAATTTTTGTGTACCCGATCTGTCAACGTAATTAAAACAAAAATACGCAAACACGCCTAAACATCTATTTATTTAATCAAATTTAATTTAATCTTAAATATTATATTGTTACTACCCATGTAAATTAAAAACTTACATGTTTTACGATTTAGTTTTATAAAAGGAATAACAAGTTTAGATATTATTATTTCGTAATGTTTTCACGTGGATTATATATATAAAAAAATATATTAGAAATTAATTCGTGTATTACCTTAGGCGACACAAAATTTTATGCTATCTTTTGTAATATTCGAATTAAAGAATAAAATAATTTGAATTAGTATTTGGCGGTTATTTTTTTCACCAAAGAGGTTAGGAGAGGAATATTTTTGGGATTACAAAATCTAACATAAGCAAAGACATAAATTGCTTTAGTGTCACAAAACTGTGGAACTCCGCATTTGTGGTGCGTGAATTTAGGATATACAAACTGTTCTATAAGTCTCATTCCACACAACAAACATAAAGAATGTTACAAGTGCATATATACACAAATTTTTTGCTTATGATAATTTTGATAATATATCTTGTTTTGGCCAAAATTGTGTTAATATACACGTGTTATTTTTTTACGAAAACATTAACGCCTTAACAGTAAGTTTGGTGCAAAATTATCTTGGGTCACACATAATAAATAAAATGCTCTTTTTTATGTGAAATATTTTAATGTAAATAAGCCGCTAAAAGCTGTTCATTTCATCTTCTCTGACACATAAATGTAGCTTTTAATATACGATAGCAATTAAATGGCTCAAAGTTATAAGATGGCTTATTTACTTCGAAGATGACGTTAATAAAAAGATAACTGAAGATTATTTTAAAATATCAATTATAGATTTAATTGAGCACAGACGAGCCAATATGTTCTCATTTAAGTATTTTGTGTAATACGAAGTTTCAATTATAAATTACGGCTCACGATAGATATGGGTTTGTATAATAAAGGTGCACTCATCTGCTATAGGTTTAAAAATGAAAAAAATACCTTTACCACCTTGTTGAGTAAAGAACCCTGAATACGTATTTCGCCAACCAAGTTGCCATCCTCAGCAGAAAACTATAAAGGAAAATAGGTGTAGCACTCCGGGAGATATGTACCTACCACACAGAACACCACTAATAACATTGTTAACATTGTCAATATTATTAATGGTGTTCTGTGTGGTACATATCTCCCTGACATTATTTTCCTTTGTAGTTTTCTGCTGAGAATGGCAACTTAGGTATTTTTTATTTTTAAATTTATTTTAAGCCACCGAGCCTATTATTTTATATGCTATACTTAGGACAATGTTGCACCACACTCGGATATTTAATACCATTTTTTGCAAACTGGACAATTGACATTGTTCACTTTATTTATTTAAATTTAGAAGGGAAACCAAAAGTATTAAATGTTTGCTGATGGAATAAAATTTACAGAAACATTCAAATTAAATTATAACAAAACAAAATTCAAGCAACTAATTTCGCATCCCGCTGATTTAATTCTATGTTTGATAAAAGATTTTGTACATCCAAAATATGTGAACGAGGATCTACAAATGTTTGAAACAAAACACAATTTAACGTATTACACGTTTATATTATCTACATTTCATTTCAACCGAAAATTATTTTTGAAAAAACAAATTTTTCTATAATTTCGTTGTTTATTTTGTTTCTGTTATTTTGTGGTTGTGTAAATGTTTGTATTTCCCCCACTATACTCTTCTTTGTAAATCACATTATCCCTTCAATTTCCTTGTCCCTTCCTCAAACAGATTCTTTTTTTTTGTTCTGACTCTAACAACTCGTTTGGAAACGCTTCTATCTTTTTGAATTCACTCGAGTTTTGTCAGACGAAAATGATTGTGAGAAACAAAAAAAAAAATACGTGCGAAAGACAGCAGGCACACTCAACGCAGATCTGCAAGCAATCATGGTGAGGACTGTTTTTTCTGCTCTTTTTTTCTTTTTCAAAGATGGATGATAACGGCTACCAAAGATGACATATTCAAGCATGGCTTCTATTAAAAAACGCGCCGCTGCTGCGATTGTTCTGGATGATGGTGGACTAATTTATGTCTTTTTGCTTAATCGTTTTCCATAATTATTTATTTATAGCGTATTAGGCTTTCCTTCCCTAACAAAAGATAAAGTTGTGATGGGATGGGGAAAGATGCCCTCAGATCATTTATCGGAACCAACCCCTGTTTTGTGTTGTGTACTATGACTGAACAAATACATAGTAAAAAGATATCATGTCTTGAGTCTCTCTTAAATATAGAGAAAAAATACTTTACCTTCTCATTACAATTTTACACGCTCTTAGTACTTAATACAATTAAGATGAAAGGTGTTTAACGTCGATTTTATTTTAGTTATCTTTTTCTTGGCGCTTACATTATATAGCTAACACGTATGGATGATCACGACACGTCATCAGCAAAGCGAGATTTTGTCTCTACCTCAAGCACACCGATCTTTTATCTTTTTATCACGAAGATTTATTTTACTTGCTTTTTAATCAGATATACATAGGCCAAAATGTTTTTCTTTTTGTTTATTTCTTCATCATTTAGGATTTGTTAACTATTCGCTAATTTTACATCTGATTCTAGCGATCCAGACCCGGACATCGTAGTGACTAGGGCTCCTCTGCTCTCTAAAGCTACAGCAAAGGCCCCCGAGGGTGAGGGTTGCCCTCGTTGCGGCGGTTTCGTCTACGCAGCGGAGCAGATGCTAGCCAGAGGACGGGTAAGTGTTCGTAACCATCAGCTTCCATCGTCAACTTTACAGTTCTCTCTTTGGATTCTAAAATGAAGCTGTCAAAATTAGGGTTGGCATCGGAGATGCTTTAAGTGCCATAACTGCTCCAAAACGCTGGATTCTATATCACATTGTGACGGACCCGACAGAGAGGTGTATTGCAGAGGTATCGAAACATGTATACAGTATGTTAAGGGGAACTATTGTCAAGTCTAGACTTTTCCTGGTTGTATGATCAGAGCCCTTTTTTCGTTGTAAATTTATTGCAAGGATAGTAATTACCTTTATCATTATACCTGGGAGTTTGGCCCTTTTCTATTTCATCTACGTCTGTCCGTAAATTTACTACCAAAAATAGATATTGGAATGTGAAATCGAAATTTAATTAACTTATTATTAAGTTATAGTTTCATTATTTGGAACAATTTTTACTGCAGTTATTTTATTTTACAGCATGTATATCTTTTCACGTCTCAAAGGCAGCAAAAAAATATAAAGTTTCTTTTACTTCCATAAAAAATATGCGTATTAGTCTAATCTCATACAAGACAATAGAATCTGTTTGTAGTTAATGATCCTAATGAAAATTGTGCATATAAAATTTTGTTCAAGTTGGATTTGTTTCTAATGGGAACAAGTACCTAATTTAATATTTTGATACACTAGCATGAAATTACCCTTTGCACAACATCATAGATTCGGCTGACAATAGCAGCCCTTAACGCTCTGTATATAAGTATAAAAGAAATAAAAACAACAATAAAAAAAAATACGTGTATCCAAACACAAGCAACATCCTTAGATAACAGGCTAATGTTTGTGAGATTCATTTGGTCTATGTTTTCCATTATCGTTCGCATTGTATACGATCCCTCTCTAAAAACACTTTGTATATATTTACCATGTATTGGTGTATTCGTCACATTGTGTGTGGCTTTCTAGTTAAACCTCTTATTTCATTCTGTGTATTGTTAATGTCGTCGTGATGAATGTTCTCTTTTTACCTTTGTTCTGAAGGCGTTCCACAAGACATGCTTCAAGTGTGCCGACTGTAAGAAAGGTCTGGATTCGGTTAGTGTAAGCGAAGGTCCTGATAAGGATATTTACTGCAGAGGTTCGTTGATTTACAGTTTAGTTTGAATTAAATTAAATAAATTCGGATTGGACGAGAAACTAGAAAAGGAGATTCGGAAATTCCTCTAAGAAGGAATTTGGGGGGAGGTGTCAAAGCATTGCTTGAAATTTAATTGGTTGTAAAAGTTAAGGGCGCGACAAGGAAGAATTTTCTAGTTTCTCTTCGAATGATACCCTAAAAAATTGATCAAAAATTTACTATGGATATTTTCTATTAATTCTATCTTTGTATTTTTACATTACTCCTTGGAGAGTCTGTTAAAATCATAGAATGTTGATAAAGCGAAAATCTTTTGATGATGATTACATACAATTCATTATTTTAATTTACAAAATTTCAATTCTTAAACAAGCCAATCGCAACCAAACAAATCCGATAACTTTATTTTTTCTTGGAATACTAGTAATAAATAAAATATTTGAACTTCGCGCACGGGGAAATGACAAACTCTGCAATTCACTTGCACAAAAATAAATGTTGAAGGAAAACCAAATTTTATCAGGAAATAAGAGATCTTTGAAGATAGATATTTAGAATCCCATCAAGGATGTTGGCGTAGAATTTAATGATTTTAAAATTCGTTGATAGACCACGCCAGAAAACACCTATAATAGATTATGAATTTTTCTTTTCTGATATTTTGGCCTCCTGTATATTTGACAGTTTATGAATCAATTTCTTTTCGAAATTCGAAATGGCAGTCACAAAAGAAATGACAAATTTTGAAAAGCATTGCAAAAAAATTAATGTGCAATGAAAAACAAAATTTCATCAGGAAAGGAAGGACCTTAGAACCCCATCTAAAATGTTGGCGCAGAATTTTCCAGTTTTCATACTCAACTATATATTACGACAAAAAAAGCGCTTTTAACGCTTTTAGCGCTTCCATAGATTTTGACTGATTATGAATTATTTATATTTGATCTTTTGGCTTCCCATAGATTTTGACCGACTACGGATCATTTTTATTGATGATTTGGCTTCCTATAAACGTTCCAAGAAACAATTAAAGCTTTCGACCATATCTGTGTATACGGAAAAGATCCCATATCCACAAAATTTCTCATACATGCCCCATGTCATGTTCCAATCATTAATGTTACCCGTCTGATCTTCTCGTTATACGATTTACTGATCATTGTGTTGTCCTTATTTTCTGTTCAGTGTGTTACGGAAAGAAGTTTGGACCTAAAGGTTACGGCTACGGCCAGGGCGGGGGTACTCTCCAGAGCGACTGTTATGCCGACCTGTAGGTATCCAAGGTCATTGAAATAGACGACGGATTCCCAAACAATAGCATTCCGTTCTGTTGTTCGTATTTCGGGAATTTCAAAATAGATCAAAAGTCGTTGGGAATCCGTTGGAAATTCGATGCTAAAATATAATTTGCCGATTTTTTTTGCCTTAATAAAAATGAAACTCCCCGCTTTGAGGATGATGACCAGTCTCTATCTTTATTGTGTGATGTAGCTTGCTACGCTCAGCGCTTTGGTCCAAGGGGGATAGGACATGCCGGAGGCTCGTTTCTCGGACTGATGTGCGATGCTTTGGACTTAGAATGGCAGAGGTAGATGATGAGAACAATAGAGATCAATTGATGCGAAGATATGTCGTTCTATCCTCTGTAGACAGCATGTTACGTATGAGACACTCCAACAAATGTTTTTCGTTCCGGAACAAAACGTTCAAAATCAAAATTTTGCATGTTACCCTTCAGGAAGCAATACAAACAAAAACAAAAAAGCATCCTCTATGATTACTTTTGCCACTTACGCTTCACGCATATACCCTTTCTCTGTGCTTCTCCGTCTTGTTTTCAGACAAAAATAGAATCTTTGACTAACCTCTGACGTGGGTTTTGTAGTGATCAAGCGCCTAAGACTACCGTCATCGACACGGCCAAGATCAAGGCTCCGGCAGGACAAGGTTGTCCTCGCTGTGGTGGCGTAGTCTTCGCCGCTGAAGAGGTGTTGGCCAGGGGACGTCCCTGGCATAGGAAATGCTTCAAGTGCAAAGACTGCACCAAGACCCTAGATTCGATTATCGCTTGCGACGGCCCAGACAGGGACGTTTATTGCAAAACTTGCTACGGAAAGAAGTGGGGACCACACGGTTACGGTTTTGCTTGCGGATCTGGCTTCTTGCAGACCGATGGCTTAAGGTAAGTTTACATTAAAACGCTTTTTACCATTCTGCTAAAAAAAAATCAATCATACTTGAATTTCGAACGTTGCCCATAAAAATTCTTCCGACAATAACCGCTTTTCATTCATTTTACTTTAACATTTCAAATATTCGAAATTTTTTCTTCTCGACATCTTTAATACCAACATAAATTTGCCGAAAATACATTTTAAATTTGTTGATTCAAAATCCGTCCTTCTTGAAAGTTGTCAATTTCATTACATATGTAAATGATAATTATTATTTTTCCAGTGAGGATGAAATTTCTGCTACTAGACCATTTTACAATCCCGACACTACTTCCATCAAGGCACCACCTGGTCAAGGCTGCCCAAGATGCGGTGGAATGGTATTCGCTGCCGAGCAACAATTAGCTAAAGGAACTGTAAGTAATCACAAAAAGATCAAAAAATCAAATTTGAATTTATCGGGGTAAAATATTGAGGAATTGCAAATTCAGTTTTTACTTTACTCTTGAGAAAAAATGATTCTGATTTAGGAATTACAAGAGCTGTTAATTTTGAATCTTTAAAAGTTTTCAAAGAAGCTTTCTCCAAACTTATTTTGGTAACTATAATATATTTGTGGGTTTCTCTCTTATTGCGACTGAAAAATCATTAATTAATGGCTTTTTGGTATCACTAATATATACTTTCTTGGTACGAAATTCGATGTTGGTGAATGGTATAAAAGAAATATTATACAAATAAAATCAGCAGATTCAGAATTAATTTTGATTTGGAAGTTCATGGTCGTTTTTGTTTGAAAGAGTTCGATGCTGGGTTTCTGAGTATGCCTTGGAAAAGATATTTTGTGGATAATTAATTAAAATGGAAATAATAGCTATCGACATCCTATCTACAAATTAATGATAACTATATTCAATTTAATATATAATTATTCTGAATTTTCGAAATAATAGAAATGCTTTTGTTTAGATTCATTTATCATAAAAGAGGAGGATTAATTACATTTGATTAATGCCTTAGAATTGGTTCATTTAACTTCTTTTGTTTTTCCTACATAATTCCCTTGTTTTTATTATTTTGTCTCCTTTAAGTTATTTTTCGAAACAAGTCTTCAATTCATGCTTCAATTCAAGTTTGAATGTTTTATTAAAAAGAATATTTTTGCGGTTTCAGATGTGGCACAAGAAGTGTTTCAGTTGCGCCGAATGTCACAGGCCCCTGGATTCGGTCCTGGCCTGCGACGGCCCCGACAAGGAGATCCACTGCAGGTCCTGCTACTCGAAACTCTTCGGCCCCAAGGGCTTCGGTTTTGGTCACGCCCCAACTCTAGTATGCGCCGATGGAGTTGCACCAGCCGTGCACAACCCGGCCCCCAATTCCGGCCTTAAAGCCGCCCCTGGACAGGGTTGTTCCCGTTGCGGATACGCTGTCTATGCCGCCGAACAGATGATCAGCAAGAACCGCATCTGGCACAAGCGTTGCTTCAGCTGCGTCGACTGTAACCGATCTTTAGATTCGACGAGTTTGAATGATGCTCCCAACGGTGAAATCTACTGCCGCGGTTGTTACGGAAAGAATTTCGGCCCGAAGGGTGTTGGCTTCGGCATGGGCGCTGGTACTTTAACGATGGCATAAGAATCTCTCAAATTCTCCGATAGGTGCCGATATATAACATGTTATAGTTATTATTATCAATTATATTTTATGTGTATATTTTTAACTTTTCTTAATTTGTAATTATCATGGTTTGAAATCTTAATGATTTTCCGCAAAATTTTTGACAAGAAAAATCATCAGATCCCAAACAATTTTAATTAATGAAGGCTGTATATGAAAAAATATAATTCTTTTTAGCTTATAATAATATGTTTTACCTCAAAAAAATCATTTTGCCAATATAAGCTTTCTACCCCGATATCTAACATTAATGCAACACTGTAGAATATAATAGAATTTTTAGGATCATATTTTCTCTAAATGAAAGGATGGGAAAATTCAAACAACATTACCTTAAAATAATATCTAATATAAATCCGATCTGATTGTTTGTATATTTCTCTTCCTTTCTATTATGTGATTCCATGTGGTTTTTTTGTTATTTTTTTCATATAAGTATATATAACTTGAGGAGACTTGAGGGAGCAATTCGAACGTCTGATTCCAAAGGAGAACGATACAAATACACTGATGAACGTATGAGAAAAAGAGAAAAGACATTTCTACGTCTTCGAACGACCAGGTTCACCTGAGATTTTTTGTATATATCTACACTGGCCAAATTCCTTTGGTCTAATTTACCACTTAAACTAAAACACATGTCTCGCAATAGATACAATTTCTTATAATTATTTTTATTATTATTACTATAATTATAGCTTTGGGCTTTGTATGCTTCGATGTTTTGTTTGTAATATTGAAGACAACACATACAATTTATTGTTATTAATGATTATGTTATATATTATAATTATTATATTATATCGTTATCGCTTTTTATTTGAGTTCAGGCAACTTTATAGAGATTTAACTTACATTTTATTTTCTCTTGTCTAGGGTATAAGATGATGATGAAACTTGTAAATTAATTGAACACACTCAAATGAAAACCACAATAAAAATTGAGTAAAATCAAAAATGGCTTTTATTTAGGTAAACATAACCCCACAAAATCATTTCAGACGTCAAAAGATTCTTTACACCGCCCTCTATACAAAATCCACACGCACCATCCTCATTTTTAAACAATTTGCATACACCAACACGAAGATGCAAAAATAAATAATATTTTCAATATAAACAAAACTACATCTTACATAAGACGCCTCGCATCAAACCGGATCCAAAAATATGGTCCACCTCTAAAGAAGTATATACACATTCCAACAACATACAGCCTCTTCTATTTTTAGAGAGTGGTAGCCCTGGGTAACACGCATTTCTGAGCAATTAGGAGTATCTTGTATATAGGGCGTCATTTCAAAATCATCCCAGTATATGTTTTTATGGTTCTGCAAATCGGACAATCCGAAAATTACTTTATATGAACGCATCGCTACTGCCGACGATGGTGTCACGCTTTCGTAATGTAATAATCTCGGATTTGATCCAAAATAGCTAGCAGTCGGAGGCTTGCCAAAATTCCGCGTATTTTTTCCTTGAGTTTTCTTCACTATAAAATATTAATATCATAAATATTAATAACTCGTTTATTAATATCTGGTGGTATTTTTAAAACTTCACAGTAGCGTTATTGTTGTTAACTAATTGGACTGTCAAAAAGTTAGTTTTAATAAATGTATTTATATAAAAAAGAAAATTTAAATTAAATCTATATAATGAACGAGCGCCATCTGTTAATAAATAGCGAAAATTACCCAACAAAATAGATTGGAATTTTGATTACAGCGACATCTAATGATGAGGTGACGCATTGCGAAGTACATTTTATAACAAATGCAATACGTATATTGTCTAAAAAGCAGACAGCTACATGCACATTAAACTGATCCGCAATAGCCACATACTTTTAGTCAGAGATAATATAGGTAGGAGAGATGGGTCACTTAACGTTAAATTTGTCTGCCTATCCATCTGGTGGTCTGCGAATACAACTAAACAGATTAGCCCGCCAAATGTC
>JARFOC010000144.1:256959-272963 GCA_031763485.1 Osmoderma eremita
TTATCAGACAAGCGCCACAATTTTTCTGTTGAAAACTTTGAGAAATATGTAATTGTAAATTGTTTTCATAGTTAATTGTGTTGTAAAATGTGAAGAGAGTGATCACGTCAAGAGAGGCGAGAACATATTCGGGAGGCAATTGAAAGTTATTGAGTAATTTTGCTAGGTGGAAACTATCCTTAACTCCAAAATCGTTGTAAGTCTTGAAAGCTGCGTCAATGATTTTAGCCATGAACTGTTGTGTAGGTGAGTTAATACAGGAGATAATAGGTCTAAGAGGGTAATCTGTTTTGTGAATTTTTACAAATCCATAGAATTTAGGAGACAGACCGTTATACATCGTGAGCGATTTTGCCAGTTGTTCTGAAACGAACCCTTCATTTTTTAGTTTTTTAATTAACATATGAATTCTTTCTATTTTTGACGTCGGATCTTGAGTAAGTTTTTTGTATGTGGCAGTGTCAGAAAGTAATTGGTCGACTTTCAACGTGTGCGTTTCTTTATTTAGTACAACAGTAACATTACCTTTGTCCGTTTGAGCAACTACAACAAACTAGGATGTTCCTTGAGAAAGGTCTTGGTATCTCTCTCAATAACACTGCTTAAAGTTGAATTAGTATGTGATGGACCGTCGAGGTATTTAGTGACAAAATAAGTAACTCTAGCGCGTAATCTATTCCTATCATCAGTAGGTACACAGTACAAAACCTGTTCAACCCCCGCAATTAACCTATGTAATTTTAAATCACCGTGAAAAATCGGCAAACCAAAAGCAGGTCCCAAAGATAGGAAATTCTTAATGTTATCGGGAGCAATGTTATCAGAAAGATTGATAAACCATTTAGGATCTTGTTCTTTAGTTAGAAATAATGCTGGCCAGTCTTGTTAGATAATAGACTTTATTAGTATTAAGTAGATTGTTGCGGTTTGGTGAGAGTAAGGAAGTACGCTTAACGAACCGGAACGATTGTGTAGTATAATTAGACGTAGATTATAGAAATTAGTGTTATTCAAGTTGTGTTTTGTGTGATGCATATCTCTCGAAGTGCTACGTCTAACATTATTTTCCTTCGTAGATTCTGTTGCGGATAGAGTTCTTCACTCATCAAGGTGGTAAAGGTATTAAATTAAAAGAAACACATAGCAGTATCCATTTTGTTCGTAAGTTTATTACTCGTAATTATAAAATCAGTCGTATGAATAAAAACGTATGATATGGTATGCATGTACAGGGTGTTCAATAATTATTATCTAAATAATAATACATAATAATTCGTAATAACTCCGATAAATTCTTGATTAATGCTTTGCATTTTATGAAGCAATTATATGTATACACGGAAATATGAGGACAAACCTTTGCGACACTGCGACTTATGCAGGTCAGTACTTAAAAAAATTTTAATCGGATATTTTGAGTATATAATTAAAAAAAAAAAGATTTTATCTGAAATGGGGCCATCCCATAGATGGGAATAAATTATCGAACATCCTGTAAAAAAAAACATGAAAATATTTATTACCTAAAAAAGACATCACAAATTTGTCTATGAAATACAATAGATTGAATAATTATTTATATTAATCGTAATTAAACCATAATCCTAAATTACAATAAATTCTAACACTAGATAGAATACTTTCGTCAATTTGTTTCTTGTATCTCCAATAAAATTATTTCTAAATAAAAAATAAGTCATTCATAATTTCCAATTTATAATAAATAGTTTTTTGAGCACTACATTCAATCAATCAGATTAAAAAAACAATTTTTGTTTTATTGATTTTTATTGCTTTTTCTCAGATAATTTTGTTGGTAAATAATTATTTTATGTATAAATATTTAATATTTTAAGTTACATTAAGCGAAATACTGTTACTAAATGCATGTATTATGGTAGAGAGGATGGGTTGTTGTCTACAAGTTTTAAGGCTAGATGAGGTTAATAATTGCGGTTATCATAAAATCTTACATTTTCTTCTAAATTATATTTAAAAAAAGATCATCGCTTAAAAAAAAATTAGTCTTTTATTTGCTACCTAATATGTATGTTATTTATATTTATTATTAAATGCAAATAATGTATTTGTAGAAAAAAAAGTATATAAAAAAGGTATAAATAAGCTTACAATGTACATATATCTATATACAGTGAGTGTAAAAAGTTTAGATGTTTCTCGGAATACTGTAAATTTTTTACAAAAAACTTTTTTAATTTGGCCGATTCCCGTGGATTTAGTTAATATTTCCAGTGGTGTATCAAAATATCTGCCCCACATCTGTCAAAATTTTAAGTTGTCATTAAAAAGAAATGGACATTTCTTAAGTTTCCTCCTCGCGGTTAACTGAAAATCGTAACACACAACTGAAAGTATCCGATCAAATTCAAGACGTTCCAATTGCTGCCACCTGAGAACTGACACCTGTATCGTAAATTTCGGCCTCTTTAACAGTATATTTACTCAGAACATCTTGATGTACAAGCGATATTTGTGTTACTTACAGTGACATAAAAAAAAGTGCTTCGAAAACTGGTTCAAACGCATGCAAAAGTGTATTGATCTTCATGGAGAATATTTTGAAAAACAATAAAGGCATGTACTATGATTAATTTTAGTTTCTGTTCTCTATTGACGAAATATAAAGAGCATCCCTCGTATTAGATACATATATCAAGTCTGTACTAAACGTTTTGCTCTTACTGTATGTATATAAAAAGAAAGATGCTGGTAGTGAAAATATGAGGACTGTGCTATAAATCGAGTATTCAGAAAAGATAGGAAAACATTCTATAACCTAGACAACCAGTGGCGGCTTGTGAATTTTCAGGGGTAAAAAGGGCTGCACAAAAAATGGTGATAAATTAATGACAAATTTTTATTTAAATTTTATTAATTGCAAATTAAAGGAATTTTCTTTTATAAGAACTGTTTTTGCTTTGTCCACTTTGATTTAGAGTTATTATGGTCGTAGGGCGCCCCGGTGCTTTAATTTTGATTTTTCTACAAATTTTTCTAAAAGTTCTTCGACCGAATTCGAATTTACGTAATACAACATAGTGCCGTTGAATAAAACAATACGCGCCCATCGCGCATCTAGGCACGACTAAAACGGTACTACGATATCGGCAGCCCCGTTCGCCGTATACCCAGCTGGCGTTCGGATATCCCCGGAAAGTCCTTCGGTAATTCAAACCGGAAATTTTATTTTGTTTATACATGTAAAAAGCAAAGTCGCAACAAATTGTTTTTCATTTCTGATTAGTTTTCGTAAAATTTAGTCGGTGTTGCAGCCCGAGAGTCCGTATACACCAGCCGCCACTCAAGAAAACACTCTTTGACTTTTTTTCATCGATCAACGTTTCCTTAGTCGATACCAATTTAAAATACTAAATTTAAAATTTTAAAGAAAACAAAATGTTAGACCTATGGCAGTATGACACTGGACTGTTTCGAGATATTAAATTAAATCGTTAATTAAACAAAAAATAATACTTATACTGAGTGATCCTTTCTTCGTGATGAAAGTTTTCAGGTCACGACTTTATTCTCTGTTCATAATGATAGATGGATCACTTACTTTAACCTAATCGATTATGTACAGGGTATTACGAAACACTAAACGACATTTTGCTAAATAAATAAAGCAAATATGGCAGCAGATCGTATCTCAGCTAACTCGATCAAAGTTATGTATGCCCCTATTACTAAGACTTCGAGAAATTTACAATACAATAATTTCTTTTCGGAGATAACTCGTTTGTAGTTAAAATAAATCGATATTTTTCTTTTCTGATTCACAAAGTCTTCCTACATAATTATAATTAACGCAAGATTCAATTATAAAATGTAACTTTTTTCCTAGAGAACTTTTTTATCTTAATCCTTCGTCAGAAGGTCGTCACCTTCCCCAATCTATAACCTAGTAACTTCCTTTGCTTCCTGGCACTGAGTTTCGACAGTAGGGACTTCGTCCCCTCCATGATGGCCCTTTCCTCGTCATCTTCCGCATCCTGATCTTGGTAAGAGATGAAGCCGCTCTCCGGACGTGAGATCGACATGGGTTCTATCAGCTCGAACCATCTCTCCACCTTAGCGGCCGAGCTTAGCTGTTTTTTTTTTGGGAAAATAGAGAAAGTGAGTCAACATTCTTAGGGAAATATTTTCGCAGCTTGCTTTTCATTCGGACAAAATTATATTGGGAATGGCAAAGGATTTTGGTATGCCACACTTAAGAAAGAAACTTGGTTATATCTTCAAACACTTTAATATAAAAAAAATATGTACAGGTTCCTCGAAATGAAAAGGACAAAAAATCAAAAAAAGATTTTGAATAAATCAAAACAAAACGACGTCTGTGTATATTGAAACATTATAACCATGTCCTAAATAACTAAGGACTAATACAATCTAAAAATATATTTACTAATAATTACAAGATCCCTAGGCACAAAGAATTAATCCATATAAGGGTATACAAAAAAATTCACGCGTTCAAAATAGAAACAAATGAAAATCAACTCGATATGTCGATTCTATTTATATTTATATACAATTTGATAATAAAAACAAAACTCTTAAATTAAAAAAAAAACTATATATTTACAATATTATCCTATAAAATAGATATACCTTTTATATACAGAGCGTTTTCGAGTCAGTTCGTGTAATTTAGCATGCGAGTCTTTTGTTTCTTGTAGCGTATTCTTTAGTATACATTCTAATGTTTCTATTTTCCGAATACGAACTTCTTACAATATTCCTCTCACGATGAAAACGTATTTTCGAGGATTGTTCTGATTTTGATATGGGAGTCTTTTGTTTTTTTATAACCTATGACGTAATCAGCCTCTAAACATTTATAAATTTCCAATGCGAATCTTCTAAAACCGTCTTCTCGTGGGAAATCGTCGTTTTCTAAATTCTATTCTCGGAATCGCTCTATATGTCATGCGTCACCGTTTACAGTAGCAGTTCAATTCATTACTATTGGGATTATTAATAAGGACAAACGTTCTACTATCTCCTACTTAGTAGGAAACTAATACTAATTTATTTTAATATATGTACGTACGTATGATAGTCGATTATTTATGCACTTAACGTTTATGAAGGCACAATTCTGTTATAAGAAATCAATCTAAAAATATTAATTAATTGTATGATATGACAGTCACATTTTACTATCTCTAATATGGTATATTATTAATTGGTAGTAGTTTTTGGACTAGATTTGGTAGTTGGCACTAAATTTAATACGTTAGTCTTTTGTTTTTATTTTTCCAATGCGCGCGAATATGGTTCTTCGTTGCGAATATCGATTTTAAATTTACCTAGCGTAACCCTCTCTATCGAAAAATTAGGCAATATAGGTTCACTTCAGGCTTATCTTAAAATCTCCGCCAGTCTGATATGTAAGTCTTGATTCTTTCGACGTAAATCCGCGTTTAGAACTGATGCGTTGTTAATTGGTGTCGATAAATCGAGTCTATCACGTCCCTCTGTGCCGGATTCACTTGGTGGTATGTCTCGCCCAAGCGGTGCGTTGCACTTGGGACATCAGCTCGCTCCTATTGGGCACCTTTTCGCTCGTGGAGCGTTGGATCGTGGACACGCCGGACCTGAAATCATCATTTACCCTCAGTGATGACATCATACTGGTCGCCTCGTCTGAAGACGGTACCGGTACTATGACGCGCACCCTACCGTCGGTATCTGTGGTGGTGAGAGCGCCCATCTGCGACAGGGGTTTGATAAACTGCGGTTCTCCCCTATCGGATTTCGGCGACACGTTTTGGAGATTTCTCTGCGGCGATTGTCGCTGATGTAATACGGGGTTTTGCACTTGTAAATGCTGACTACTCTGCTGGGGGATTTGGTTGAGACTCTGATTGGATTGGTAGTTCTGATTAGATCCGTAATGGTTCAGATTCTGTCCGGACGGGTACCTTTGTTGGTAGCTCAAATTCAGACTTTGCATCGAATCATTCTTATTGGGACTAACTCTATTATCCAAGATTGGGCTCCCACTATATGAATGTCTTACGGCCAGCGGTGAGGGTGGTAATTTCTTCTGTGGAGGCGGTTGCAATGTGTAGTTATTGTTCACCATCGGCTGATTGTACATATTAGGGATGTAAGGCAAGTTCTGATTGGGGTTGTAGGAATACGGCGGTGGTGTATAGCCACAGAGGGCTTGTAATCGTTGCAAAAGCTGTGCCTCCAAAGAGAAATCGGGTTGCTGTACCGGGAAATTGAAAAGCGGCGTTGTCGGATTAAACGCAGACCTCAGAGGCGAAGATGGCAGACATGTCGTTACAGCCCTATTCTCAATTAACCCTTGGGGGTTCAATCCGAGCGCTTGCAGAACTGAATGTTCCAAAGTCGGTTGTTGCTGCTCTTGATGATCTGACGCGTAGTTATCGTTAGACAACCCACTGGTTTGGTACTGCTGTTGTTGCTACGATAAAATCGAAAAAAAACATTTTTAAGGTCATCTAACAATTCAAAAGTTTTGTTAAAAAAAAATCTAAACATTCAAAAAACAATTACCTAAAATCATCTAGTTGGCGTGGGCTTATTAATCCAGAAGCGAGTGGTTATTTTCTCGAATGATAATGCTTTGCAAGACCTGCACAATGTTTCCTCAATCAAGGCACTGACTGCACAAGCTGTCGATGGTGTTTTTAATGTAATTGAAAGTGTGTTGTATCGAAGTGAGTTTGTTTTGTTTTATTTCCATGTCCACGTCCATAGCACTCTCAGAGCTTAGCATAGTTAGCCAAGCATCTCAAAACGGCACACATTAGCAAGCTTGAATACACTAGTTTGCACTTGTTGTAATGCAATCAGGAAGGAACATGCACTTTGTCACTTTGTAAGTTGTTATTTATATAAGGAAAATCACGCACAAAAAGGAGATAAAATAAATAAACAATACAGAAAGGAAATGCGAAAACGAACATGTATTGCTGGGTGAGGTATTGTAAATAAAATTGGAGGCGTTTTAAACTTGCAAAAATCATTTCCAAAACGCCCTTTGTTAGTTCTTTTTGGGCGACACACTAGATCTTATTTGAGATTGTAAGTATAAAAATGCCTTACAAAATATAATAATCCAAAAAGAAACATTGCAGGGTGTTTCTCACATCGGCAACACATTTTTTTCCGGGCATATTTACAAGATCACATTCACAAATGAAAAGCAAGCTTGCGACAACACATTTTTCTAGCCAACAAATCGATTTTAGAAAGAAACTTATTCCTACTTGCGGCATAGTCACGTGCGGTGAATTCTGTTGTTGACTCCCGGATTTTTCGCCCCCCTGCAGGTGAGCCACTAAAGCGGCAATGTGGTCCAATAATTCACGATTGTGCACCAGCAGTTGGTGGGTTCTCGCTTGGGCTTCCAGTCTCGCACTCTGCCAAACGAAATTTTTTTTGTCAAACTAAATCTATCCAAAAGAATTGTATTTTACCTGTTCCGCGGCCAATTGTTCCCTCGCTAATTGCAATTGCGCTAACGCTGCTTGGGTTTGTTGGCCTTGCTGTTCCAATTGCTCCCTTAACAGTTGGATCTCGTGTTGCGCGGACAAAGCACTACCGCTGACCGGAATGGAAGAACTGTAGCTACCACCGCCTCCCAACCCATCCATATGACTTGTCGAATACGTTTCGCCTATATTCTGCAAAGTAATTTTCAATATTAAAACATGCCGCACGGATTCTTTATGGTGGCTTACCATAGGGGATTTACGCAGTGGGGTGTTTACGTTACTGCTGTTGGTAGTATTTCCACCAGAGGTGTTCGTTGTTGGCAGGGAGAGCAAATCTAGGTGGTAAGTTCTGCTCGCCCTGGGATGGTTACTGTTGACGCCTGTATTGTGATTGTTGGGGTTGGTATCTGATCCGTTAACATCTTTGGGATGGTTATCGTCTGGTAAGGATAACTTATCGCTAGCACCTTCCGAAATTAGATCTGCAAAACGAAAGAAGATGTCGAAAATAAGTATCTGTGAACATGTCAAGATAAGTGTTTGTTAATGCTTGTTGTTTGAACTGTCACACCATAGAGCATAGATTACAATTACGTGGAAGTTTTGTATAGTGTAACGGAAAAGCTAGAAGCAAACAATGCTGAAATGATGTAGATTTGATTGCGACGACTTTTGAATATGAGTCGAGTCAACTATACGATGTTTATGAAGACTCAATCATACAATCAACATTTGATGACTATGAAGCAACTGAGTATGTAGTTATAATACGATTCTATAAATTTGACATCAGATTATCAAAAAAGTATTTAATTAACCAGGGACACCCAATATCTCTAACCCTTAATCCAAATCTAACCTCTACTGGTTTTAATTTTCTAGTTTATCGCCTGTTAAGTTTCCCACTGACAAAGGACAAACACAAAAGAGAATTGGATTGATAAAGGATTCTTTAAATTAACTCTTACGAAATACCAAAGATAACATTGAGATTTAAAGATTGTAAAGAATGTAATGTAACACAATTTAAAGGCTGCATTGCTCTCAGTTCAGATACGACAGACCTGACAAGTCTAGTGTTGCCCAGCACCTTGCATAAATAGGCCACCTTTGAGTGATCAATTTCAAGTGAAGTGTGGTGGGATCATAGAATTCCCTAGTTCAGAAGATTTTTATGTTGCACAGATAACAACAGGAAGTAATAGTTGGCTGTCATTTGATTTTTGATCACGTGATCTTCAGTTGGGATTAATCGTTTTTTTAGTTTTTATCGAGGATGGCAACTTAGTTGCCGAAATACGTTCTTATAGTATTTCATTCGTACAAGTAGTAAGTGGTATTTTTCATTTATTTCAATAGTATTACATAAATTTATTGTCCAAAGAAGCCAAGAAAGTAAATCTTTGACATATATTGCTCCAAAACTAATAAATTTATTTCTATCATCTTTAAGAGGTACTCTTGTTCAGAAATGTACTACTTAACACATCATTTCAGATAAACATCTGGGCAAAATACATAACAAGTATATAAAGCCGACAATATTTATCAAAAGTATAAAAAATTAATCTTTCACGCTACAAACATAATATTATGTTGGAGTTCCGAAGTAGATCAAATCAATAGAAACTTCAACACATCAATATATCCATCCCAAACTAAAAATAATTATTTGCCCCGACTGTCGAAGGCCATAGAATCCGTGTGAAATATCAAATCGCTTTTTATATTTTACTACTATCGAAAAATTTTCCTCGATTTTCGAAAAAAATTCCCAAGTAAACACCCGAAAAGTCCAATCGCACATCTCCCTCGGCTTCTTCTATAGAAATCAAAACAGTTTCCTTGAGTAATGAGTTGTTTTGACAACTAGAATGGAAAATACAGAAAAACCAGACGCAATTACAATGCTCTAAATCATTCCGTAAGGCCAGTCGTGGGGCGTAAGATAAAACCGGCGATAAAAAGGAAGCGACAAGGACGGACATCCTTTTGATCCCAGAACGCTTGGAGACTTTTTTTTTGAAACACGTAGATGATGTTCGACACAGATGCACGTCGGATTTATATTTAGAGAGGGCTGTTGCGCTAGTAGACGCGGGGAGTTATAAATGCGTACGCGCACTGAATTTGTCCAGGATCTATTTCCAGAACTGTCTCCATCAATTTTAGCAGCGCAATTTATGGAGATGTACGGCCAGATAGACAGATAATGATATTAGTAGAAGACAAATTTGTTAACATCTACAAAATAAGATCTAGCACTAAAAAAAAAAAGATAAAAACACAATTTTCAAGGTCACGAATTTTTCTTTTAATGTAGGTCTTTTGTTTTTTATAATGATTTGTGCAATACACAATCTAAAATGTCTAAATCTTTAATATGAACGCTGTATTGTACCCCTCTCATAAAAAGAATCCGTTTTTTTTGCCATGATAAGTATTTCGAGTTTTACATTGATATTGGCATGTTAGTCTTTTGTTTCGTCTAGTCTATAACGCAATAGATACTTAATTATGTCGATGTGATGAGTATCAATTTTATCATACCTTCCTCTCATATACAGAGCATTCAAAACGAACTTTAAAATTACGAAATAATAAAAAGTGTTAGTGCTAGCTTATTTTCAAACGTAAGATGTAATAGGTATTAACAATTTTTGGTTTGAAGTAAAATTTTCTTCCAAAATGCCCATTGTTTACATTTTCACTGAATCCATTTGATTAAACCGTACAAAACATATAATAGCAATGGTAAACAAAACCTCATCTAAAAATATCTTGTTCGCGTTTAGATTACAAAAAAATTGATTTTTGAAAATCCTAAATTAAACTTATTAAACACTTTTCATCCCAATTTGATGATGTACGCTTCGTTTATAAATTTCTGTTTTCGTCTCGGGGCGAAAACGCGGAAAAAAAACACACCAATTTGGCATCCATTTACCGTTGATAGCAAATGACAGCAGAAAACGGTACGAAAACATATTTTTCCTAGTTGTTGTTCCATAATTCCACAATTTCCTCTAAGTGACGCTTGATTTAATTGTATTTTCTTAATCTCATTTGAACATCGATCAGATCTCGAAATAAAATAAAGAAAGTGTGTGTCCGCGTTGTAGCTTTTGAAGACGCTGCCAAAATAAATATTATTGCACGTTTATTGTTTGCTTTTATTTAGATTCGATAGGAATTTGGTCATACGCGAAGTTGTCCAAAATGTAGATTTCTTTTTAATACCAATAGCGGACGATTAATTTTTTTCTTTAACACGTTCTTTAAACCCCGAACCTTTACGATTGGGGCTTTGAAATTTGTTAGCTCAAAATGTCGAAGTCCAACTTATTGGCAGATGTGTCAACACAAGACGTGTGTTCCCATGCCACTCTTTGGGGGTCTCGTACGTATTTGATGTGCGAAAATATCAAACTATTAAATAATAGATGGACGTAGGGACATTTCGCGATTTACGAGGGCAAGTACAAAGCGTTTTTACGCGCTTCGCCAGCTGCGAATATCACATTTAAAAATAAACCGCGTCTAGGTGGCAATTTGAACGCCGGCCAAGCGAGGATTTTATTATTGTAGGAATAGTAAACTATACAGGCACGATTGTTATTATCGTGTCCGTGTATTGTGACGTGGTGACGTAAGCAATACGTCATTGCTTCTGTTTTCTTGTTTTTTTTTTACTTTCTACACTTGTCAAAGTTAGATGAGGATTTTTTGAAAATCAAAATCTTCTCTATACTATTATTTTAGCCCAATGTCGGCACACGTTGATTGCAAGCCATACATTTTCCGAACTGCGGGAAATGGACAGCTTTTACATCTGTGTGTACCATTGCTTGCTCTTCACTTTAAATAGGTATGTCTTCAGTTTAGTTGATACCCTATTTAACTATACTGGTTTTTGGAGTCATGGCAAACCCTTTATTAAGGAGCCATCAGTAAAGAAGGCTGACGAACTATTAAATTTTAGTATGAATCACCTTCGTACAGTAACAGGTCTCCTGAGAGGACATTGCGCACTGAACAGAGCATCTACAGAAAATTGGAGTTGACATTGAGGATCTATGCTGCAAACTGTGTGAAGGGGCAATAAACACCGCATACCACACGGAGGTTTTCGATGTTGAGCGCGTTTCAAACTCAGCTGCTCTGCATTGTGTATCCACCACTGCTTTTATACAGCCAATAATTCTACAGGTCTAGTTTAAAGTAATATCGACCTGCTTAGCATGAACAGGATTCTTAGAATTCTTAAGGGTTGTCAGGCTGGCGCCCCACTTACTTTCGCGGGGTTTTCTTACAATCAGTAGATGATTTCCGGTGGAAACTTCTTGTCTGTCCTGACCATCATATTTGCAAGTAGATGATCTTCCGGGACGATACCCAAGCGCTTTCGATAATCCTGACGTTGTTACCTTCCCATACAACAGCTTCCACTTCTTGTCTTTTTGGTATGCAAAAGGTAAAGAACAGATCTTGATGGATTTGATTTAAGAGAATTGAGACACTAGTACTCAAACATGGATTTAAGGGCATTGCTTCAATTTCTGTTCCAGAGGTTCGAAGTTGTTGGCTTGGTAAGTTATTGTGAGATCGTCCAATTGTGTATTGGTGCTGTTACACTCATCATGTAACAGAAAACAATTCTTTTCTTCTAAAACATTATTTCGTAACTATTTATTTAGGATAGTTTGAGAATTGTTTTCCTATAGATTTTAGTCAAACATTTGCGGTGCGGTGCATTCATAAAATTTTTCCTTGAACTAAGTAATAAACTGACTTACGTTTATTATCGAAAATGCGGACAGTACGAATACACCATCACGTTACCTGCACCTAGTAACAAACATCCTGGATCAGGTAGCCAAACAGAGACTCTCTTTGTCCGGTGCCTACAGAAGATATGCATTTTAATTATTTGAATTTTAAATTATATTTGATCTCTCTCTTATTAAATATAATGTTGTCAGATATCATTGTAATCCGTATTACATTGCAATTTCTTTGAACGAATTAATACGTAATTAACCCGTGATTCAAGACAGTAAAGCTTTGTTTTCACATAATATATTTAAATGAATATTTGCCGACCTTTGATTGGTTGAACCCTTCGCCAGTCGAGGTAATTTTACAAGTCTTCTTCGGGAGAAAATTCCCAAAAGCAAGTTCAGGTCCCTTCTAGAGTTCTCTTCCGACAGTTCGTTTCATTTCGGCCACTCGCGACAACAAGTGACTTCGTCTGATCGGAGTACGACAGCGGTTTTTCTCCACCGATCGGGACATCAACTGAGTTCCTCTCTGTTCGCTCAGAACACCCAATGTTCGTCTCTGTTCCTCACGCAACAAGACAACATCTCGTCTTCATCTGTCCAGCTAAGACCCAGGAATTCACCTCTCCAACAATCCTCTCTTTTTTTATTTTTTGCCTAAAGAAACATCAATCCACTCACCAATCATATCTTTTTCAATAATTCGCGCCCAACTACACGTGCAATTCATTTATTTATGATTCGGTGTATAATCATGTTTGTAATAGTTTCAGTTATCATGTAGGGCCGATGGCAATACATGTTACAAGGGGGACGTTAAAATAAAATCCACCTGCAAGCCACGAAAAGAAGAGGTTGTCATGACAATTGTTTATTATTAAGTTGCAGCAACTTTTTAGCGAGTTAAGAATAATGAAGAATGGATCGAACTTTTGATACGACCCCTGTATATATTCCCCAATACGCCTGTTACATTGAACATTCGCGCTTCAATGAATATTGTCGGTTCACCGTGAAAAATCACGACATAAATCCCCTTCGAACGTCACCAGAAATAAACGGCCAAAACCTTGGATTACTGGCGAAGTTTCCAGTATCGCTCGTAGCTGAAGCGAAAATACTGCAAAAAATTATCTCTAGCAGCTAGTAGTGATGTATTATACATGAACGTACATGGTAGTAGTATAGAATTTTTCTTCGCAATCTTCTCTAAAGCGCGTTTCATCCTTGCGTACTCGTATTGGAAAAAGTCGTCTGGATTTATCTATTTATCGCAAAAGAATTTACGGTATATTTCATCTTGTCACAAGAAGATTGTGCCGCGTTTAATTATCTGCCATTAAAACGAGACTTATCCGTTAGGAAATGGGTCATTTAAAACAATCTATAAAACTACTCGAATAGATATTTTTTATTTAACATTTATGCTAGATATTTTATCTAGCATAAATGTTTTGTGCATTTAGGTCAAACGTAACCTTCTTAATGTTTAAACGTGTTAATGGCTTCCACAAAAACCTATGAAACGAACGCCTGAAAACCATTCATTAACAGCAAAATATTTATCTTCCGGCAGATACCACAGCTGCTCTTATTTCCCGTCTGTAAGCGATGATAAGCAAACAACAAAAACGGGCTGGTTTCCGATATTCTACTCGTAATAATAATGTCCTCGTAAATAAGTTATAAAGAACGTTTTTCTGTATAGGTGGCGCTGCTATACGCTTTAAACGTATATACAATATAAATAAACAATAGTTGTCATAAATTAAATTGATGGATGTTTTAGCGTTAAAGTTTATTATCTAAACAAACTGAATGGAGAAAAGCGTGTTTTCTTCTCTGATGTAAGTGTACAATTGTACTCGAGAAAAACGGTTCCAATAATATCGAGGTGGTTTAGTTGTTATAATAGAGTAGCCCCAATATAAGAAATACCTATCACAAATAATATTATCTTTACTGATAAATAATGTATTGAAACAAAAATTGCAAATATGATTTAATTAAAGATTATACATATATATATATAATATCCAAAATATTATATATATATATGTATATGTCAAAAGTGACATTTCGTGCGACAATGGCGCCATCTATGAAGACTTATTCTGAATAATTAAGAAAAATTACTCGTAGATGTCGCAAGTGTAGTAAATCCTATTTACAATTATTTTTTAGTTATTAGATGGGAACAATGAATTTAATACTAGACTAAATGCTTGTTAACTAAGAATAAATATGAAATTATGATATTAATCAAGTGCATATATTCCTCTTCAATTTAATAAATATTTAGTGTTTGACGTAATTACACTTTGACGAAGATTTTAACGATGTACAAACTAAATAAAAAGATGTATGAAATATGTTAAACTTGCTCGATTAACAATTACTTACATACACATATTAATTATATTTTAAATAATGAAATACTAGTTAAGATTGAAAAACAAGATTTGCTACATTAGCGACATCTTTTGATCAACTTTCCTTAATTAATCGGAAACATTCTTCACAGATGGCGCCGCTGTCGTACTAAACGTCATTTTTGACAAATGTATGACGTTTTATTTGTGCTGTCCTTTTAGTTTATCTTCTTCCCCAATTCAACGAATTATTATTTATAGAAAAGAAATAAATACTTGCAGAACATTATTTCCAACAATCACCGATATATAAATAACAGTACACGAATCGTTCAAAGCACAAACACCAATCACAAAGTACCAACCGTATAGTGTTAATAACACTGGAAGAAGATTCTTCTCCTTCGTAGAGCTGTCCGTATCTCGTGTGGGTGGGATTGCGAGATATTTTCGACCAGAAGGAAACTGATACGAGCAGAAGTATCTGCGTACGCTAATTTCGCATGAGACGCGATTATTTATAACTTCCGATGAGTAGTAATATCGGCCGGTGGTAATGATTTCGGTGCAACGAATTCTCTTTAACGATGATGGGACGGTACTCTAAGCTCAGCGCGTTGGAGATGGCGGTGAGTAAGACTAACGCCTTACGTTGTGCCGAGTTTATTTATAGAGAATATTGAGAAGGAATTTTTACACTAAAAAGGTTGGCGTATAGCGTTTACGTTTTCGATAACATAGGTAACGCACGTATTTTTAACGGGAAGATTAGCTGTGTTAGTAGAAGCAAGTGGGGTTTAGTAGAGGAAGGTGGTGCCTCCACCTTCATAATAATAATGTTGATTAAAGTGAGGAAATATGAGTGGAGTAGCAAAATAATTACACTAGCAGCGGTTAGAAAAGATAAGGTTCATTCCTAGGACCTTCCCAAAGTATCGCGAATTATGTTACAGTTTCTCTATCTTATTAATTTTCATCCATATGGGTTTGTCCAGTGTCATAACGACTATAAAGCAGATATTAGTGATTTTAGTCCGATATCTATTCTATCACAATATCTAGTTTATCCAATTTTTAGAAATCTTTGAGTGGCTAGAGTTAAATGTTTACCACTGCTATTAAATTAGCAAATTAAATGTTTATGTTAACAGGAATTTGAATTAAAATGAATGGGATATTTTATAAATGGTAAATTAGAGGTGTGTTTTGGAAAGCTTATGTAAGCTTCGCACCTGATTTGTAACAATAAATGACAATAACAATGACAGTAATAATAAGAAACAAAACAATGAACCAACAATTACAGTAAATGTTCAAATAACTGGCCATTTTGGTTAATACACAATCGCGCACGG
>JARFOC010000144.1:273063-294847 GCA_031763485.1 Osmoderma eremita
GCAACTTAGTTGCCGAAATACGTATCCAGGAGTTCTTCACTCATCGAGGTGGTAAGGGTATTTTTATTTTTTACTATATTACTTGGTAGAAAATCACCAACGTGTCTAGAAAACAATTAATCTACGCTATGGACTCATGATATCGAACTGTGGAGTTATGCGAGTTAATTTAACACCGCTATTATATAACGTGCTCGATAATGATTATTCTTGAAATAGCAAATGTTCCATGATAGGTCACTTATTAAATGTTACATCGAGACCTCCGAGTCCCAACAGTTCAAGAAGGTTGATCACTTCTTGAACTGTTGGGACTCGGAGGAAACTAGAAATGCCACCAATGACTAGACATCTGTGCAAGCAGCTGTTTAAAACAATTATTTCAAGAGAATTAACTACAGAGTACTTAAGAAGAAGTGACCAAGGTAGTTTAAATAAGGTGTTAGCGGCATTTTCCATGGGGTCTCATCGGGCCAGGTGTGAGGCTACATTTTAAAACTCCCAGTCATCAAAGCCTTTAAAGCGCAAAGCCTTTAAATTACATCATTTCAACACCACATCATCAAGATCAATCAAAGAAAACCGTTTCTTTGTCAGAAAAAAAGGAAAAGAAAAATATTTCTAGAATTTTAAATTTATATACCTACTATGTGGAGCAGTAAAAAGTTAAGTTTAGCTACATTAAATCACCGTTGCTATTAAGGATACACGCACTCGTATTTAATGGGACGTCGTCTATTCCATACTTACTTATGTACCTAAATACACACTAACTGGCAGACTGGATCGAGTGAGGAAAACTTTATTGATGTTTGACTTTGATATTAAGTGCTCCGAGATTCTGGCAAATATTTGCGGGACGCGGTAATCTTTACTTTAAATAAAGATTTCTGCGCGCCAATTTCCGTCTCACGATTGCGTCGAGAAATGTTCGTCCTAGAAAGGACGGCGGAAACTATACTGCGAGTCCGTTACTTCACGTCGCAATGTGATTTTCGCATTGCACTGAATTGTTAGCGGAAAACGTTAGCAATTATGCAGTTCCACATAATATGCATCTGTTGAATAAGTACTTTAAATTGTCGAGGATTCTTTGCTTTTGCTTAATATCTAATTTTCATTGAGTAATGTTATTACGTTTATTACACAAGAGGTGTTAAAAAACAAAGGAAAAAAAGCAATGATGTGATGTAAAAATAAAATACATGTGTAAGATTATTAATCAAAAGCATCCTCATCAATTTTAATATTAAATAAATCGCATACATTTTATATTAGTTGCCTGGTTAACCATACAGACATGACATTTTTGAAACGTTCACAAGGTAAGTTTTTGACTTACTTAGATATAATTAGATTTTTATGCACAGATGAATTGCATTTTTTAGTATTTTATTTAAATATGTATTAACAAGTTGTAAGGTAACCAGATTGCGTGTTCGTTCGGTTGTAACTTGTTTCGTATTTTGAAAAGAATTCACCAGAGGGACACACCGAAGAACAATGATGGACGACAGGACTTTAGTATCCTGAACCACCTCAAAACAGCTGGCACCACTACCGTCTTCCAAAAGGCGAAGATTTTTCCTGGATCCTCAGAATCGTTCCAAAAAACAACTACGTGTTACAGCTTTGACTAGACGGGCCGAGGCAACACTCACATTCATCCGCAAGGATAAAAATCTCTGCATAATTTCGAAACAATGTTGAAAGTCGCACAGAAACCAGTACGACTCGCAACGCAATACAGTGTTCACCATCACCATCAAGAACGCTCGTTCTTTGTCACCCATCAGTTCATCAATTTTTAATACACCTTAATCTTTCCTCTCAATATTACCAATAAGGATTTCTCCAAATTCTTGAACTGGGGTAGAGTGTTTGTTATTTTATCATAAAGCAGTTCTTCAACCCTCTTATAAATGTAGAGATATCATCAGCAAAAGATATTGTGTAATTACTTACCGCATTTGGCATATCATTAACGCAAAGTAAAAAAATCGGAGTCAATGGTTGATCACCGTCAGGTACTGTCGTCTCTTCAAACTTCAATACCACTCCGAAATTATCAATGATCGGTATACATTATGGACTGATCCATTATATATGAAGAAAATCATTTCGCGTGAGTCTTCAAAATTCCAAAGATAATAATATCGCTCGGTTTTTCAAGCAAAATAGAGTGATCCACCCCATCAAATGCTTTTGAAGGATCTATGAAAATACAGGCAGTTGATTCCTTATTGTTAAAGCCTTCTGTTATCCCTTCAGGCAGCTGAAAAATATGTCTGTTGCTCGAAAGTCCTGTAATGTACCCACTACAGGATGTGTGAAGCTTAGAACTCTCTTCAATACCACTTTCTCTACCATCTTTGAAATACTTAATAACAGCGCTATCGATCGGTAATCTGTAAATAACTCCTTGAAGCCTTTCTTATCTACTGGCAAAATGAGTGCATGTTTCAAAGCCTCTTGGAATAAATGCGTTAAATATTATAGCAACTGGAGGAACAATTTGTTTAGCGCATTACTGCAGCATCTTCACCGAAATTTCATTAAGACCCTTCATCGTTGCTTTGTTTTTTAGAGGGCATTTTATATAAATTTAGTTGGAATTTATTTAGTTTATTTGCCTCATCATATTTCGTTCTTTTCATTTCCTTTGTGTGATATCGATTCAGAAGTAAATAGAACCATTATTTTGCCTCGCAAAGGGAAGCAAGTCGTCCCACATTTCACATATCATTCCCTCGAGGTCTGAAAGGAGCGAGACAAACGAATAAATTTATTAATGCAAGACACGCCGTCATCTCCATTTTTGCGGGACCGGAGCAGTCGAATTATTTTTTCCGTCAGTTCCACTGAACCTCACGTATCCATTCCTATCACCGTCGGTAGAACGGAGCCTCCCCGGGCAAAACGACGATAAATTTCCTACCCTTATAAGGTCACTCGATTCCAGGCGTCATTGTCGCTACGGCATGGAAGAAAAGAAGACGTGGAGATTGTCAAGTCGCCAGACAGAGGGAGGCGCGTCCATTATTCACCCGGGGGTCTCCCACGACGATGTATGGACGGACCTGTCAATGTTGGGAAGATCTAAGAAGACGCGACTAACATCACTGTGCCAGTTAGTAGTTGCAAACAATATTTTCTTTCCTATTGATGAGCATGTGAATTCCAGTGAAACATTTTTTTATTAAAACAAAAAAGAAATTTTTGTAAGTAAGACTTTAAAATTAAGCAAAAATAAATCATTTAATGCCGATTCCAAATTGAAAAAATACTCTGCTCTTTCCATGGCTTTTTAAAGCCGGTTATGTTTTAAATGTCTTCATCACTACTATCAGCACTAACTTCCCCATTGTCGCTTTCAATCATTCCATGTTTTTTGGTTACCTACTTAAATATTTTGCAAGTGACTTGTTTCAGGTGCCAAATCTAACACTAGTTTTGGCATGGACTGCAGTTTTCTTTCTAAGAAGTTTTCTCTTTAGAAATTGTGGGATAAGAACTTATCAAGGATAAACTGATAATATCCTGATTAGACTGTTAGCGGCTGCATTTTCTTGAAAAATTTCACGATAATTCTTGAAGTCTCTGGTACGTGCTTCCTGTGCCTCTTCTGTCAAGTTGTCGATGAGCCTATATCTGCCCCGTGTATAAAGAAATTGTAATATGAAGGTGGCATACAATACCAGCCATAAATATTTGCAAAATGGTTTGCCGTTTCATGCATGAATTTACAAAACCTTTCGATATTGATTGCATATGCACAGGAAACCACGATTATTATAATGTGCATTTTTCTTGAGAATTCCACATCTACTCCAAAAAAAAACACCTAGCTGTATTCGCATCATTTAAATTGCCAAATGCGGGCTTATGAATATCAGCAAGAAGTCCAGTTTTCTCCTCAAATAATCTTTGGATGAGTTGTTTGTTTTCTGCGACTATAACGTTATCGTAACCTTTTGCTTGCCACTTTTTAATGGGAAGTTTCTATGGAAAATACTGCAGGCATTCGAAGAAACGTATCCAACCATGTAAGACCGATTCCAAATAGATGACTGGCGATTTTTGCTTCTGCTTGAATCAGCTCGGCAGTAAAATTAAACTCTCTTGATTAAGCATTGCAAATGTAATACTTCTGTAATTTCAGCAAGAGCGATATAAACTTTGACATTGACTGTTGTAAAAATTAAACTGTGGCTCAGTGGTAAAATCCGATCATTAAGGCTCAACTCGCTGACCACTAATTGTTTTATCTCTTCATCCATGAATTCGTATATAAAAGCAAAATTTAAGAACATGCAGAATCTTGTGAATCAGAGACGAGAGTTTTGCCAAATTATTTTAAGGTTATTAATTGTATCTACAACTAAGGAAGGATGGGGAAGGATAAGAAATCAAGAGCTGGCGGAATTTTACAAAAGCCCAAATATAATATCATTTCTAAAAGCACTTAGAGTAAGGTGGCTGGGACGTATAGAGAGATTGGATGGAAAAAGAATGACAAACCTATTACAACGCCGAAAACCAATAGGAAAGAAAAGGGCAGGCCAAGAAAAAGATGAATGAATGAAGTGATCGAATACTTAGATACCAGAAAATTAAATGATTGGAAAGAAAAAGCGGCCAATAGAAAAGAATGGGGAAAGATCGTCCACACTGTATTGCGAAGAGGTTGGTGAAGATGGATCCTAAAGTGATAACCACTCATTTCCCCTAGGCCTCCATGACCTGTAGAGCTATTTAATAGTAATAATTGTTAGTATCAGTATTACATACGAGACGAATAGGTACTAAAGATATCATAAAAGCAGATGGGTCAGTTGCTTCTGGTCAATGGAAAGCTTGCTTACAAGAATTATGGCCTGAACTTTCACTGAAGCCTCACTTTTTTGTCAAGCACAGACATTTTAAATCTTCTTCTGTTAGAAAAGAGCATTCAGTTTCTTGCCCCATAATTACTCGTTCCACGATAAAATCTGAACGAGATTATAACTTTACTCCCACTGATTCACCACTCATTCTCAACTAATTCCGTGTAATGTCGCTTTTAACTGTATAACGCTTTTTCTTCTCTATCTGTACGATTTTGATTGAAATCGTTCTGAAGTTATCATTCTTATAAGGTTATATTGATGTTTCGATACCTTAGCACCTAGCAGTAAAGCAAGAGCTTCTTCTCCGGTCATCTTTTGGGATTGACTATCCACAGACATCCCATAAGCTTCTAAAAATCCACTTGGACTGGATCTAGCAACATTTAAAAGTTTTGCCGCATCCAAATTTCCAGAAGCTCCCAAGGGCATAGCATAGCTTAGTTCTGTAACAGAGGTGGATTTTCTCAGCTCCTCAGTTTTTTCCCTTTGCGTTTGTGCCTTCCTCAATAGAAATTGCGAGACGCCCGCTTTTAATAAATTTAGGCAACTGGTAGATTGCAATAGCAATACATGTGTCTACCGAATTAAAATACTTTTTGAAAAATCTATCGATCTTTCTATACTCATCCGTTTAAATTTAACATTGTTTTTAAAATGACAATGATTGGTAAAGATTTAGTAAAGTGGTGCATGTTTCTAGTTTAAGCGATCTCCGCAGCCATTCGGAATCCGACTTGATAATGGGAATCCACGTATTCCCGAAACACGTGACGTCCCGAATTAATTAATACTTTGTACGGGAGGAGTAATCCGAACAGTGTGTTTATGACAATGTTTGTTATTTAAATCTTCAAGATGATTTTCGGGATATTTTGTAAGTTCCGTTATATATTTTTTTTCAGAAAATCCAATTTTGGAATCTCGAAAAGCTCCCTATCTGTTTTATTAGTAACATTTGAAGCTATTTCTAGGACAAAAAGTAAATCAATTGCTGTTATGTTAAAAATGTTTACTTTTTTATGTAAATCGCAAACTATCCTAAAAAAATTGATTCTTCAAGGAATACAATTTATGTAATCGAATATTGCAAAAAGCTTAACTATTAGCATCATATATACCAGCAGTTTCTTTTTCATTCTGGAAACGTTCAATGTAAAACTATAAAACCACAAGAAAATTGTTTTAAACTATGGCGGTAAAGCGGTTCACTTTTACTGACTGTTTATTTTCGACGCATTATGACCAGCTGAATCTTTTATCATGGCTTTAAAACAAGTCTTTGGTGTCATCCAAAGACTATAATAAATAATAAATAAAATAATCCTTCCAGGTGACATCGCTCACTTGCACTACAATTTTAATTGCATGCAATTAACAAAATTGTAAACGTACAAGTTGTACGGTTCTTAATTTACATACAAATGGAGGTAATCTTAAGTTGCAATGACTCGTCGCACGGCTGGGCCCGGAGCAAAATAATACCTCAAAGTATTCAGGTATCATTGCGAACTGAAAACGACTCTCTGCTTCTCAGAACACAATACGGGCACACCTCCACCCCTCGCTCGGTTTCGTTTACAATCTCGGCAATAATACCCCTCCAAGCAAGCGAAGAACCGGACGTTCAAGTATTTGAAAGGTCCGGCGATCCTGAATGGATTCGTCCCTAGGACGCCGGGGAAGAACCTAACTCACTTTACGAGACTTCCAAGGACTTTTATTGCGGAAAAAATGCAACCCGGTAAAAGGAAACTCGTCTTATCGTCGCGTTCGGTTCTCGGTCTCTTACCAACGTTCCCCTTGCGTGTTTTTTGCCATTCTCCTTTTTAATATGAAGCGATAAAACGGATAATAACTGGAAAGAGTGGGATAGTAAATCCGTGCCTGTATGGGACAGAGCAATAGGGAAAACAAAACGAACAAGACGCTCGTAAAATCCGCCAATAAAACGCATAAAATAACTGCCGTAAAGTCAAAAAGGACGACAAGTTTGAATAGGTCGCGCTAGAGGGCGCTGGCTGCGCGGATATCGGAAGAGTTTGAGAGAGAAAAAACAATAAAGTGGAGGACACGAGACTGTTTCTGTTCGTTCTTACTACAGCCTGCAGGGGTATGTTTATATAATACGTAAATTATCATTCTAAACATGTCGATACAACAACAGGAGAATTGGAAGGACGTGACTGGAATTTCGGGACGAAGCTAGGATGGCCCACCGGGGGATGTAAAGATAAAATGGATATAGGTGCAATTATTTTTTATTTGCGTCAGAAGGACTATAAAGGGGGAATTGAAAAGCGCAAAGGATATTCATCCTAGCAAATCAACGCTATCTGAGTTGCACCAATTGAATGTGTTCAAAATTTATTTAGCTTTAGCATTATTCGAAAGAGAAATCTGCAGTAAAAACGAAAATATGAAAAGAGCAAAAGTAGTTTATACGATTACCTAACTTAATGATTTTTAGTTCGATACCTGCTTGAGGAATTAAGTTTCAGCAAATGTTAATGAAGCATAGATTAGCCTAATGAGTTAATAGAATTAGGTGAGGAAAAATCTAAGCTAGAAAAGCAAAAATATCATTAGCAAAGTACTTCAAGGTTTCGATCGGTCATCTGCTACTAAACTATTTCCAAGTACAAATCAGACGATAACGAAAAGGACAATAGTAATGACATGGAGGAATATATTTCTGATTCAGAGTATTTTAGATGGACGTTACTTTATGAGTAAAGATTTTAAAAATCCAAATTGATGAAAACGGTTTCGAACTATAAATATTAGAACTCCGAAACAGGACTGGTAAGAATTTCTTCGGGATCTGTGAAGGCACCCTTCGAAATTATCAAGTACTTCATAGATAATGAAATGTTAGATTATACTGAGTAACGAACAATCAATAACTATGGACGAAAACTTCCTACTAGACCATCCAATAATACCTGAATAAGCGCCTTTTCGGGATTACTAATTTATGCAGGTACACTCAAAGCTCAATGAATCTGGAGGAGCTGAAGGATTAGGATTGGTCTGCAAATAATTCCAGTTAACAGTGCCAAGGAAATCATTCCAGCATTTACTTAGAAGTTTGAGATTTGATAACATTGATAGTTAACAAACTTGCACATATCCGAGAATTTCCCGATCTTTTCATTAGTAAATGCGAAACTGATTATAGTCTTTCAGGATATGTAACGATTGCCGAATAGTTAGAAGGGTTTAGAGCGAAATATAGCTTTAGGCGGCACATTCCCTCTAAACCCAATAATTGCGTTTTAGACAGGCTTTGTAATTCAATCGAAGGCTGTGGAAGATAATGTCACCAAGATAATTGGTTTAATCTCCAACACATTCACCTGTTATCAAGAAAGAAAATAACAGTTTTACTTTCATCTACGAGGGTTGTCCTCTTACCAAAGTGTGTTTGCGCGACACACGGCCTACGTCGCTGCGATCAGGCTGAAACTTGCACGCATTTTAGATGTGCATATGTACTGCATAGGTGGCTATTGTCATTGCCTTAGGTTCAGTACACCCCCATTAAAGTTAAGTGGGAGAAACCTAGCCGGTATAGTTTGGCTATCAAACGAAACGGCGCTCCAGTCGAAGCCTGGCTAGGGTATAAATGTATTTATGTATTGCTTAATTCTTCGAGGATGGTAACGTGTAGCGGCTTTTTTTTTAAATTTCCGATTGCCGATAATTTCTGATTTGTATCATAGCTTGTGTATATGTGCGAAGCTGTTTTATAGGTAACACATTTGTAATGTATGTAATATATAGAACGACAAAGAACAGTTGAACAGTTGTGTATAATTAGTTTTTGACAGAATAGAGATATAGAAATCTTATCTGTGTTTTATGGTATTTAAGAACTTAGACAAACAAAACATTGGCGACGAGTATTTAAAAGAACCTACAGTGCGGTAAAAGCATTAAAGTGCGTATAATTAATGGAAAATGTCAGTTGGGAAACTGGAAGCATTCGATGATGTAACAGAGGATATCAATATATATGTATCTGTTCCCTCTTAAACATTATATAAAGGCCAACTCTATTAATAAAGAACAAAAAGTGTCAGTTTTGTTGGAGATACTTGGACGAAAAATGTTTAATTATTGAAAGATTTACTAGCACCAGAGGAAGTCGACTCAACATCATATAATGATCTTGTTAAATTATTACAGAATCACTTCAAGCGCAGGAAGTTAATAATAATAGAAAGATTTATATGTAATAGCCGAGTACAGCAAGTAAATGAGTCTGTTACGGATTATGCAGTACAAATAAAAAATTTGGCAGCCACCTATCAGTTCAGATCTTTCTTAAAGGAAGCATTACGAGATAGGTTGATTAGTGGTTTAAGAGATAACATCAGGGAGAAATTATTAACAGATGAATGAGATTTCGATCAAACATACGAGCGAGTAAGAATGCTGGAAGAAGCAATAGAAAATAGAAATACTACTTCGAATGAAATAGGAGTCAATAAGCTGCAAGTTAAACATATAACCAACTATAAAAAAGTAAGAAATGTACAAATAAAATGTGAGTGCACGAGATGTGGAGAGAGAAATCAGAAATAGGGTATATACGCACGAAAAGTCAAACTTACATTCAGTTTAAAAACTCTATGAAAATGGTTTAACAGACCGAAACATATGTCGAGGAATTGAGCAAATACAGTGAAACAAATCAAGTGTTTTATTTAGTTTGATATATACAGTTAATTTAAAATGTTTCACCAAGAGCCTACCGCTACATCCATCAATAATACTATTATTTTTATTTTGTTCAACCATTTAATTTTTTTGTATATATGTATTCAGATAGAAAAGCTTTTTTTAACAATGTACTTTTTTTGGCACACATTTTTCTTTATTTTGCCTTTAGATTGAATCCCTCGCTTTTTTATCAAGAAAGTGTTTAAAACATAGCCTTAAGCCAGTTACTTTTATAATTATTATGCATTTCTATGTATACTACCAATTTACATTTATTAATATCTGCAATATTTTGTACACTTCGATATTAAAATAATATCCATTAATATTACGATATTATCAAATTTAAATATATAGTATACTTATTTCAATTTAAAGGAATATTTTGAATGAAGGTAAATTAAATTTCCCGCGGCAAGTAGTTAGTTTGAACGATCAAACGCTAAGCGGTAGCGTCGTTGTAAAGTTCGAGCTTTTAATATTGGCCAATTACCCCTATATTGTCATCTATTTAGTATCTAGTATGTATTATCTATGGTTCAGTCAGTATATACTGTGGTTCAGTGTAACGTGCGCAGTGACAGCCGCACAATATAAGTTCCTATCGAAACATACTCCAAGTTTGAAGTGAGAGCGGTCATTCGTTTTTTGCATGCAAATAATGAAACAACTACCGAAATTGATAAACAAATACTGAAGACTTATGGAGAAGGCGTTATGAGTCGAAACCAAGTTAGCGTTTGGTGTAAACAGTTCAAAAGTAGACGCACAGCTCTGAACGATGATCCCGAAGGTGTGCGAAAACAACTATCAACAACGAGAACGGATGAATCCAGACCTGGCTCCTTCTGATTTTTTGGGCCGTTGAAAGCTCATTTGTCGGGTAAAAGGTTTGAAGACGACGACGAAGTTCAAGAGAAAGTACGGCAATATCTTACAAATTTGGATCGCACCTTTTACGAGAGGCTTCTGCCTCGCTGGTACAAGTGCCTTAGCATTGGCGACGATTATGTTGAAACGTAGCTAACAGTTCGCACCTTTACTTAGTGTATGTTTGATTTCTATAATTAAATCAGTCTGTCTGTAATTCACAAATGTACCTTAGGAACCAGAGAACCCTCGTAGCATAATTTCATAAATTCATTTTTATTTATTTGGTATTCTCATATATCAGTTTGTCAACGAAAAAAAAAACGAATCATGCGAACTTTTAATACAAGTTTAAAAAATAAATTAACGGGCCCTAACATTCTCGGATTTGCACACGCCAAAACGAATAACTACATCCCATCTCCAGTACCCCGCATTTATACGGCTATTGTAGATATAAACAGGTAGATACCTAGGTTACTCCAATTGCCGTTTATGAATGTTTTTTTTCCTGTTCTCGCGGCCCACTAATATCCCGACCGGTAATCCTATTGTGGCCGAACACTGTTCGCGACGAGTTAACACGCTAGAACCAACGCTGAGAGGTAGCTGGCACAGAGGCTGGGTAGATTTACCATCGTCGGTCGCCTATATACGGGCGTACAAAGTAACGTGTCGCAAAAAAAAAGTGGGTATGCTCGAAAAGGTTTTAAAATTAAAAGCCCTTTTATCACGGGTTCAATCGTGGCGCATAGCCGAAGTGGCATTCGCCTAAAATTATCGCGAAAATGGCCATTCTAATCGTGTACGACATACTGTGTAGTAAAAGTCAAATGAAAAATGGAAGATGTGTATCACCTTTATATAAAACTGAGATGGTGTTTATGTTCTTTGCTTTAATACTAAATGTAACTTAATGTATTCGTAAAAAATGTCAGTTATGTCAGGTTATGATACTGTGATACCTAATGTCTTTCTTATGCAATGTGTCAGATTTATTGTATCAGATAAATGAGTTCTATTAAGATTTTCGAATAAATGTTATATAGTAATGGTTTTTGTGTAATTCCGGACACATAAATTGTTAGAAAATGCTTTTCTTCGAAATAATTCGAAAACTCTGGCAGATTGGTGTGGAGAACTTAATAGTTAATAGACATTATTTTTAACGTTATATCAAATTTTTGCTTATTATGCACTTTCCGAAACTAATATTTTGTTAATTGTTTTGCACACCTTGTATAAGATATGCTGATTTTTATGCACCACCCTTCAGTCTGTAAGTACCCCAGGCAGATTAAAGAAAATCGGATGCGCATACGAGATAACTATAGTCTCAATCTAAGAAATACATATTACGTCATATCCGTTTTGAGGGCTAGAATCGTAGCACGAGTCCATTATTCTTTTTCAATTATTTTTTCTAAAATATTATTTTAACTACAGCCGGTGACGTAATTGTTAGGCGCCCCTAAAAATTGGAGTTATATAAAGTCTGAACAATGCGAAAATAAAACAAATGTAATATATGCAAATCCTTATTGAATATAACACAAATATTAATATTTTATTGGACCTTCATGTGCTTTTATGACAGCGTTTATGTGTTTTGGCATGTTCCGAACTAATTTTTGACATGTATGTATCTTGTGAAATACAGCTCCATATATTTCTGATGGCTACTCCCAGTTCTGGCTTCGGCTTGCATTTGTGTTCAGCTACTTCTTGCTGTATGATAGGCCACAAATGCTCGATAGGGCCAAGATCTGGGCTTTGCGCAGGACAATCCAAGAGCTTAACACCATTTCTGTTAAACCATGCCTTGGAGGAGGCCGCTGTGTAACAGGGGGCGTTGCCCTATTGGAACAAAACTGCTCCTTGTGTATTAATGCCAAACAATTTCTGTGGTGACGGATACGAAACCCGGTCCAGCATGGTAGTATAGGTCGTAGAATTCATTCTTCCACTGCAAGTAAACATTTCCGCAACGCCTACTGACCACATACACCCCATATCATAATGATACCTCCACCATGTTTCACAATTGGTACTATACAGTCTTCTCGATATTCCTCACCAGGTCTCCGACGCACTTAAACGGCGCCACGTGTGCTAAAAATCTAAGGAAAGCTATGCCAAAATTAATATTTATGATTTTTGTAATCTGCTTCTTCAACCAATTTAATATATTAACATTGTAATTTTTTATACTATTATATCTTTTATGTACTTATACATATATGGCTGTAACACTTACCTCAATATGTTGCTTTCATCAGACTATATGACATTATCCCAGTCTGCTTGGAACAATTCGAAAATACTTGGTAATGTGCGATTTATGAATGCCAATTTTAATAAATGTCAAACACACATCACTGCGCTCACATCACGCTAGTCGATCAATAATAAGAATGTTTTAAAATACCGCCACCAACGAGTTCTTTATTTGAGAAATGTTGTCATTCCCCCTCCTTTAAATACCGTTTGCAGTCCTAGGAACCACCAGGACTAGACCGCTGTTGTCTTATTACGATAATACTGTGACGTCCTAGGGGTGCCTAGCCTATGTCTCCGGCTGTATGTATTTATTTAGGATAAGTTTATGAATTGCTTTCCTTTATTCATTTTACCATGAGATATAAAATCAACCGATTTACATTTATTTTGCGGGAATATCGACAGTATTGACGTATCGAATATGTCATCACCTTAACTGTCCCTCCGAACAAACTTCCTTGACCAGGTAGACAGACAAAACCTTCTGCGTTCACTGCATACAGAAGATATGCACTTAATTATTCGAATTTTAAATCATATTTAATCTCTCTCTTAATAAATATAGTTAACCCAGATATCATTTTAATCCCTACTACATTGCTAATTTTCTGAACGAATGAATACGTATACTTAACTCGTAGACAGTAAAGCTTGGTTTTCGTATAATATTTTTAAATGATTATTTGTCGGCCTGTGATTGATTGAACCCTCGGCAGTCCAGGTAATTTTGCAACTCTCCGTCGGGAGAAAATACTCAAAGTAAGTTCAGTTCATTTCGGGAGTTCGTTTCGGTTCATTCGCGACAACAAGTGATCTTCGTCCGACCAGGACGAGACAACGGTGCGTTCTAGTCCTCCGGACGTAACGTGAGTTCCTTTGCGTCCGCCCAGGACACAATGCTCGTGTCCGCCCGACCGCGACTTCGTCCGATTAGAACAGCTCTTCCTCTTCGCCCGTCCAAGAGAGAACAAACCTTTCGTTTACGTCTGATCACGACAAGACAGTGTTGTTTGTTGTTATAAGTACAGCATTTTAACTTTTTCTTTACATCAGCGCCAGAGGTAACCCAACTTGTGCTGTCATAAGCGCGATTAACTTATCGCATACAGTATTCGCTCATATCGTTTATTCGTTATTTATTTCAATTGTTTCTTTATTACGTTTTTTAAAAATAAATATACTTTTTAGGGAAATTAAATTACTTTTTAGTTACAAGATTCCTCAACCTGTGTTTACCAATTACTTACTGCATTACTACACACAAATAATAATAATTCAAGAAAAAATAATTAAAACACTTTGTTTTGCTTAAACAAAACATCTTCTTTTCGCCTAAACAAACATTATCTATCACAAATCATATGTAATATTGTTATTCAGTCAAATTTTACCGCTGCACCTCTTTCAGCTTAAATCGCCGACGCCACTGGTGGCTTTAGTTCTGGTATTCTGCGTCGACGATATGGTAATGTAATATGTATTTCGTAGATTCGTAGATCTACCAACATTCATTTAAGCGTTTACCACTTTTCTACAAAGAATTGAAATATCTGGAAAACAAATGAATTTACGTATAGGGATCCCACATAAATTTGGGCTAGGATATTAAGGACAATTTCAAAATATAAAATACACAGGGTGTTACGCCATTTAGAACAAGAAAGTTGTTTTTCGCTTACGATATAACCAGAAGTCCTACAGACCTGTATACATGTTCGAGCAGGCCAAATCGCTACTAGTATAAGTAGCTCAAAGAACGAAGATTTCTGCCAATAGCGTTCAAAAAATGAAGTATATAAAAATATAATTAAAAAATTTATAAATATACCTCTGAGATCACACAACACGTCTGATTGTATAGTTCCCAGATCACACGCTAACACGGATCTCAGCTGACTGGTAACTTAGTTACCGCTTCTGGGATTGTTCCATGAATCCGCGGCTGGGCGTTAGATGTCTCTGGGATTTTCCTTAAAGACGTATGCTAACGTTCGGTTAACGATACGGAATATTGAACGAGCGACAGGCTACTATACAATCAGACGTGTTGTGTAATCTCAGAGGTATATTTATATATTTTTTAAATATATTTTTATATACTTCATTTTTTGAGTATAAGTAGCATCAAATATTCGGGTTTTTTTTACAATGAATAGTTTTCCATATATCGGTCACTGCAGTTTGTCGTGGGACATCCTGTGTACATTTGATCCCGTAATCATTTTCGAATCACTCCGATAATGCGACCGATGCCATCTATTAACGACCTAAGCTCCATAAATTCGAGGAACATCTTATGCTAGACAAGGCCGTGTCTCATGAATGCGAAATTCACCCATTAACGCCGTAACGTCGCGGACGGATGTTCGAATTTTTGGTTTAGCGTGTTAACGGTGAAAAATCCCTGCCTGGTCTGATTTGCATATATATTAGGTAAAAATGCCGTAGCTTTCCCGGTTCGAGATAGTCGAAAGGTGGTCTTTAGAATGAAAAAGAAGAAGAAAAAGGAGACGGCAAACGAAGAAGTTTTTGTGAAATTCTTGCGACATAGACTTTTCAAAGCGACAATGTTATAATGTCTCTAAATATGCCGGATTTACTTCGACATTGTTTATAAAACAAAGCAAAGGATAGATAATTGTTAGCATAAACTTACTACTTCCGCACAATTTACACATTAAAGAACGAAATAAATAAATAAAAACCAAATAAGTCCGGACGACCTTAATATTAAGTAGAGTGCCATTAATATCTTTTAAGTTGTTGATCGATAGCACTTGTTTATTATCTGTCATATCCTTTAGCACGAATCTTTCTTTCATCGCATACATACACATTTTGTGTTTTTTTTTAATTTAATTCTTAGTTTTAAATAATTCAAAATGACAACGAATAAAGCTTTAATTCAAGGTTATTTTCTCTATGAGTACAAACCTGGCACCAACTTGGTTCTGACTGTTGAAGAAAAGCACTGGACTTCCACTAGGGACATTGCTGATAATTTATTAACTTCCAAGGATCAAAAAAGAGAAAGTAAAACCGCATATTCCATGCAAAATTCGTGCAATATAGACTGGTTATCCTGAACGCCGGACGACATTTTGTCCTTTCTTTTTAGAGAAAATTCAAGAAGATCCATTCTTCTCCCAAAGAATTTTATGGTCAGATGAGTGTGGTTTTTCTAATAACTGTATATTCAACCGCAACAATCATCGTTATTGGACTCAGGAAAATACGCATGTGACGGCGGAAGCCCGTTTTCAGCACAGATTTTCTGGAAATGTCTGGTGCGACATTTTACACAATAAACCTATTGGTCCTATTTCCACTGATGGCAAACTAGACCAGCACAAATACCACGGAATTCTACGCGAGGACTTGGAAAATTTTCTTGAAGAGCTACCGCTCAATGAGTTTCGGAATCTGATATTTCAGCGGGATTGTGGTACCATTCAGAATACCCTTCTGAATAGGGGGTATTTAACCAGAAGATTTGGCGATTCTTGGATTGGGACATATGGCCCAATTTCTTGGCCGGCACGTTCGTCGGACATTACTACAATGGATTCTTTGGGGATATCTCCAAGACCAAGTTTATGTAACACCTCCAGAGGATGAGATGCAGTTAAGAAATAAAATTACTATAGCTTGCTACTGAGTTCCTGCCGAAATGTTATCCAATACAACATATTGGGTTACGCAAAGATACCGGCAAGTTTTAGCACAAAATGGAGCATAATTTGAGGATAGGAAATTATAATACACGATTTTTTACCTTTCTTTCGTTACATTTTCTTCAGCTCTAAATAAATTTTTTAATAACGCTTGGTGCTCGTCATTTGTTTCCAATGCTAGTGGTATTTTTCACACGACGAAATAATTATTGTTACTTTTTTTTAATTTTTCTTATGCAAACGTATACTTGTGACACGTTGTTGCTTTCGGAAAAAGAATCTACATCAGAATCATAAAAAAAGGTATAGACTAATTTGAGAAAGAAAACTTGGCCCTAAAACCTTAAAACGCTTATGGGCTATAAATAATTTTATCAGCTCATTTATAGCCTACATCCGGCCATTTAATGTTCCCTTCCAATTACACTGGTTAACAAGTTCTTTTTGTCCGAAGCACAAAAATGCCTGATACCCATATACTGTTTCATGCTGAAATCAATTATGTGTTCAGAATTTCTCCATCACCCTTAGTTTTTATGTTCTAGGATATTCGCTTATCTACCTAAAATATGCAAGCATAAATATGTAGGATAAGAGAACATGTCTTGACGTTATTTCAGTTGTCGGCTAGAGCTCGAAACTGATCAAGCAGCATGCAATGTTTAATGTTTGAACATGTTTTGACCTATTAAGACCTGCATTTCCCATTCCTAGATAGCATCTCTTGTTATTTCAGTTGAAGGGGTAGATCTCGGTGAATGAACATATACGCTGACGGTGTTAAGGTTTTAAAGAGTGTTGCGTTGTGGTGCGTCCAAGCTATTGTAGTGAAACCGCGAACATTTAATCACCTGTTAAAATGCCAAGGAAATATGTGAACCACTCGAACTCTTTTTGCCACATTTGCGGCGAATTGATATTTAAATATCAAAAACGGTCTTTCACACCTCTCCTTAAAAAGTGCTATGCGCAGTATTTCATGTGTAAAGTAGGTGATGAAGACAAAAGCTGAGCTGCCCATATTTGCTGTGTTACGTGTGTCAGACTTCTTACAGCGTGGGCAAAAGGTAAACGACATTTTGCTATTTCTACGATTTGGAGGGAACCATCAGATCATATTACCGATTGCTATTTTTATCTAACAAGTATAAGTGGTATGGTTTCTAAATCCAAACATACTGTAAAATATCCTAATATTCCATCTGCACTCAGACCAATACCTCACAGTCCGAAATTACCTATGCCTGAACCTCCACAAGACAAGACACTAAGCGACGATCAAAGTGCTGATGATACCAAGGCAAATGGTGCCCTTCTATATTGGCAGACTATTGCTGGACGCTGAAGAGAGATGTTTCTGATGCAAAGTACAGCCAAAAGTCATATATCAGCACATTTTCCAAGTAAATATATCACTTTGTACGTCATTTTTTTTCATGATTTATACACATATTATAATATATACTTTCACAAAATTTCATTGCAAAATTCTGAAAGTCTATATGAAATAAGTGTAAAATCTACTGCCAAGTTAAAATTTTGTTGACCAGTGTTACTAAAGTCTGCCTATAAATAGAGGTACTGTGGACTCCCAAATAATGCAGATATTCTTCAACAAAGGATTTCAGAAACCTGGGATAGCATACCACAGGCTACCATTCATTCGCTACTTTGAATGCGTAAGAAACAAGGAATGACGGAGACATTATTAGTGATGAAGTAAGAATTGTTACGATCAATTCTTGCCGAGATTTTCATCGTTTCTTAATACGAATAAAAAAAGGATTTCGTAAAAATTTTATTAAAATATACGAACTCTTGCTGGGTACATTAGTACATTAATTTAAATTGAAACTCCTATATAAGTCCAAATGAAACAGAACTTCCAAATGATGTTAATTAGCACTTTCCCAAATAAAAAACATCCAAATCCCTTTAAAAGATCTTATTGTACAAATCAACATAGAAATATACAGGTATATTGCGTTTGTTAATACCATATCTCTAGGAGGACGCTCCATTAAATATAATTACTGGATATTAAGGACTTAAAACGGATTAAAAGGCGTACACAAGAACGAATAATTAGTTTCCGCATCAATTGCAGAGTAGCTAGTCCCTGGTAATCGCATCCCAACTCGAAGAATTATTATAATGGGATCATTATTCCTTACTCGTGGGGAATTGCACGTTTCTCCATCGAAGTGACGTTGCTTAATTGCACGTTGGGAATGTTATAATCTGGAGGAAGCATCGTAATGCATAATATCCACTATTAAATGATGTAATCCATCATGTATGTAAATGTTAATGTGTAGAGTAAGCTATGACGTTGTTAATGTAATATTCATAATAGGACGTAACTAATTGTGTTAGAACCTTTTTAATAATAAATTTAGAATTTACAGCGGTTGAGATTTAAGAATTTTTGCTTAAAATCATATAAACTACCAAAATATATAAAAATATTTACTATGTATGTACTGTTTCTATCTGCTGATCTGAACGGTTCAAAAGTATAATTAGTTGATCGCCATTCCTTTTGTAAGAATACTCCAACGTGTAACATCTGAAGTGCTCTAAAGATCTACGAGGGGTGTCTGGTTACTCAGGTATATTTGTGAATTACAGACAGACTACTTTATTTATAGAAATCAAACATACACTAAGTAAAAGCGTGAACTGTTAGTTACTTTTCAACATCATTGCCGCCAATGTTAGGCCACTTATCCCAGCGAGGCACAAGCTTCTGTAAACCCTCTTCGTAAAAGGTGCGATCCAAATTTGTAAAACACTGCCGTACTTCCTCTTCAACTTCGTCGTCGTCTTCAAACCTTTTACCCGACAAATGAGCTCTCAACGGCTCAAACAAATGAAAATCAGGAGCCGGGTCTGGACTCATCCATTATTGATGGGTGTATCATCGTTCAGAGCTGTGCTTCCACTTTTGAACTGTTTACACCAAACACTAACTTGTTTTCGTCTTCTCCGTAAGCCTTCAGTACTTTTTTTATGAATTTCGGTAATTGTTTCATTATTTGCACTCAAAAATACGAATGACAGCTCGCACTTCAAACTTGTAGTATGTTTCGATCGGAACTGACATTGTGCGGCTGTCACTGCACACGTTGTACTGAACCATTGCCTTAGGTTCAGTACAACGTGTGCCATTGCATATGCAGTACATATGCACATCTAAAATGCTTGCACCTTTCAACCTAATCGGAGCGACGCGACGTAGGTTGTGAGTCGCGCAAGTGTACTTTAGTAACCCGACATCCCTCGTACTTGAGGACCTATTCGCTACTTTTCTAGATGATAGTAGAAATTCTATACACGAATCAAACTGTCTTTTGTGCGATTTAAACACTACAACTGCGGTGATATAACAAAATAAGTTTTGTGACCCTAAGAAGTGATCGTGTAACATCTTGATTTGTGTCAAAAAAATTGTTTGTTAGTTCAAATGTAAATTTGTTTAGTTCAGACGTAAATTACAGAAGAGAATTGTTTCAATTGAAGGGAATTACGATGTCAAAATAACAAAACAATAATGGTTGAAGCGAAGTTATAATTAGGATGACGTTAAAATTAAAAATGGTTTATTCAACCGAAAACTGAATTAAGTTAATCCCAAAATGATTTTCATTTTGTAGTAAACGATGTAGCTGTTTGTAGAATGAATATTGTTTGACATAGTACTACCTTTTATAGTATCTTAGACGTTGTTACACATAGAAATAAATAATATTAGAACATTCCAGCTTAATGAATATTATTCATAAATACTACCTACTATTCGGGTTAGGCAGATTTTTTCGGATATATTACTATAAGTGTGTTCATAAATAGAGATAGATGTATATATTTCATTTTTTAAACCTGCATGTTAGATATAACTTTCGTTATTCGGGAATTGGTTGACAACGAGAGCCGACGTGCCCTTGAAACATACATATATACCGAATTTGTGGAGTGCGGATTTCCCGATACTGCGTATTAGTGATACCAGCCCACAGTCCTTGCAATTCTCCTTGCAAATAATATCTTGTAGCATAATTTATAGTGCATTGTATAACAATAATACTTAGTGTGTTTGTAATAAAATGATAACAAACCTTGCCATGATATACAGTCTGTCCCAAATAGAGTAGGTTGCCATTTGTATCTCTTTTCTTATCAAACATAGAGATTGAGTTAAATTACCAAGGTTGTGTGGTTTTTAGTACTGACCCAGATTCCGTCGGGAAATTTTTAAAATTCGGAACGGTTTAGAAATTATCTGAAAACAAATGATAAGGATAAATGTTCCATATGAAAGCCAGTTGGTTTAATTAGGGACACCTATAACTGATTTCGAAATAAAATTAAACACAGCGGTTTCGGAGATAGGTGGCAATTTCCTTATTTAAACTGACGCCATATTAGATTTTTACAGTTAAGTAGCAGTTTTCTTCATCTCTTGAAAAATATATCACAACCTATATCCAAATTAAAAAATTATAAAAAAAAATTATTATTTTATTGAGTATTAATATTAAGTAAAAAAGCAAACGAACAAACGAGAGCAGTAACTGTTATTCTATTCCAAAAGATCTATTTTCTAACAGAAAATGATTACAACGCTTGTGCATGCCTTTGCCTGCGTAACGCTTTGGCCAAATGGAACAAACCTATTAAAAATTGAAGAACTGAAAATTAGATTCCATCGGGATTTCATTCTTGGATAGATTTTAGTACATATTACGAAAATGGCCTGGCGCTGAAATCGTGACCACTTTAATAACTTTGAGTTGCCTATCACTTAGTATATTTTTATCTATGATGATGGTAAACTTTTATACTAACAATACATTATGTACGGTGTGAAATTTGAATTAAAGGTGATTAAGCCTCTCTATTTTTTGGGTGACGTAACTATTACTAGTCTGTTACAAAGTCAGACAAAGATGCGTTCTCTCAAAGGTATACCACCGAGCCGTAAACACATGTCTGGACATAGTGAATGTCGTGGCAAAATCATCTTTGCTATAATTTCCTTACGATAAGATTTACCGTTTAGCACGCCTTGCTCTTGCGGCGAAGTTTGAGGCAACGCAATCTTGTCCAGCCTTGTAACAACCTGAAATATTGCGCTACTCACAAATAGAGGGGATTAATTACCTTTCATTCGAATTTCAAATAGATCTATTGTATATAGATCTTCAATTTTGAGGCCTTGTTCCAAATTGACAGAAGCACCTACAAAACTAGGTTTCAGATGATATATGAGTACATCCTGCATATATTTAACAGTTGCATCGACACAAATACTTACCCCGATGCCTGGAAATCCGCTGTTATAAG
>JARFOC010000144.1:294947-312158 GCA_031763485.1 Osmoderma eremita
ATATAAAAAATCATTCATCTTCACTAATAGACGATGTAGATGAATCATTGTTACATATAATTATTAATGATTCTGTAGGTTTGTCCATTAAATCGTCCAGTTCCCACATTTTCTTCTCAATATCGGTCACATGTCAACAGCATCTCTCCAATTTTCACCTGTAACACGGTTGATACCTTGATGAAATAATTCCTGCACATCAGCTAACTTAAATGTTATTTTGTGTCTGGCAACATATCCTTTCACTTGTGCCCATATGAGCTCTATTGGATTGAGTTGGCAGTGATATGGTGGAAGTCTTAACCCCCTTCTATTAGTATTTTCGATCATCTCGTCAACAGCATATTTTGCAGCGCCTGGCAAATTTTGTTTAATTAAGCATTATCTAAAATGATCAGAGAATTTTCTTTTAAACTCGGAAGGATATGTTGCAGCCACTCTTCGAATCCTTCGGCATTCATATCTCCCATTTTCTTTGATTCAAACAGAACCAGTCCATTCTCCACGAATCCTTCCGCTGAACCTATGTGCACAATGATAAGCCTTTTCGATTTGCCTGAAGGATTTAAAGGCCTGTACTCAATCCTTCTATAAATGCCCGTCTTGAAGTATAGATTGATGTGTCTGTCCATACTGTATTTACTGTATGTCCAGCGTTTATCCATGTCTCGTCGAAATAATAAATAGGTGTACCATTATTACGGTATTTCATTATTCCACGTAAATATTTCCTCCTCCAAGTAACGATTTCATCTTTTTCTTTCAACGTGCTATTTCGACTACGCTTTTGATAGCTGGAAATGATTCTTTCGTAAGTAATATGTAACTAAAAAGCACATATGTTTGGAATAATAAATATGTGTATGTTTACTGAAAATTTAGTTCTTTTAGTAATGATCTCAACGTAGTAATTTTAAAGTTAGGGCGGTAATCTCTTTCGTTTATCGCAGCGAGAACTTTTTGAGCTGTTGGTGGTTCGATTCTAAAAAAAAAATTAATGGACAATCCTTCCAATACCATTTTTCGTGTCATCATCCACATTATCCAAAACGGCCCTTCTGCTTCGATATTCTTTTGGTGGATGAAACTCATGATCAGTATTATATTCTTTCAAAATATTGTAAACACTGACTTCACTAATTCCTATAAAAATATTAATAATTGATCTGTTATATTTTTTTTTTCTAAAAAGCTACCTGCTGCCCTTGCTGTCATTTCAACACTTCCAATTTTAGAAATGCCTGGCTGTCCTCGATAGGTTTTAAATGTATTCAAAACCATATCTTTGTCTTCCACAGTAAACTGTTTTGGAGGTCTCTTCTTAGGAGGTGAATTTCCCATGGTGTAGAATGTAGGGCGCCACAGAAACAGAAAACGATCCTCTCTCGAAAACAAATTTGTCGATATACAGATATAACCTATCAAACATTGGCGTCGCGTAATTTAGTGTATAACTTCATTACATGGGTTTACTTACCCTTATTGTGATAAAAGTGAAGTATAACAACCTTTCGCAAGACTGTTTTAATATATATATGGGTAAAATGGAACGAACATTAATGAAATACTAGACAATAACTGAGAATAACCAAAACGCAAAACAAATACGACAAGTGCAAGGAAATTTGACAGATTGCCCTATTGTAAGCAAGCCGTTATGAAGCCGCCTGATTGACCAATAATAAATATGATAAAAATATGACGCGTTGATACTACACTGTTGCCATAGAGTTCTCTACTGCATCTGTTGGGCGATTCAACTCTAGAAAGAAGTAATATTTGAAATGTTAATTTGTATACAAATTATTTTATTCGTTTTTTGGAATTTCTGGCAGTCCTGAGAAGGACCGATCAAGGAAAAACAGAATAATCGTTGGCGTACGCCACGGTATGTCATCCAAATATCCTCCTCTGCTAGTCACACTCTGTGCTATCTTTGAGCTTCACGCCCTTCGAAAGGTGTAATTACTGATCCTGTCTTTGTAAGTCGATACACGACTCGTATAATTGTCTAAGCCGAAGATTGACGCCGATTCGGAAACCATTCTGCGTACCATTTTTTGCACCAAAACTATTTTGACCTGTTTCGCCTTAGATTAAAATTATATTGGTTCATCCGATATACATATAGGCGATCAGGAAACCACGCATCATCCTTCTTGGACCAATATCGCGGAACAAATAGATTATGACTTCCATGTATGAGAAAAGAGGATTCGTATAGTAAATAATACATGGTCAACAATTTATATGAACGATATTTGCTTTTCCTTAAAACTCTACGAACGGTGCCATGTGCAACATCAACATGCTCAGTAATTGCACACTATAAAGAGTGGGCCTTATCATTTTTGAAAATTATAATTATTCCGACCGATAACAATTAGAAACAAGCCTTAAATTTGACATGTTTCTAAGATTAGTTAAAGAATCTTTTAAAATTCCTGCTCTTATCAATTAATCTCTATCATTGTTCGGATCTCGCATTAGGAAAAAAATTGGGGGAAAACTTATGATTACTGGGATTGAATCATAAAATATTGCTGTGCATTCAATGCATAATTTAATGCTTTTTATGGCCTTGCGTTTAATATTTTATCTAATTGATAAGCAACTTACAATTCATCGTTTCGAGGCATATTTGTCCTCGAAATATCTGAATCCGAAATGAAGTGTGGCACTGTGTACGCCATGATGATGACTAGGGTTAATTCACGAACGACGAATATATAAATATGAAGCCATAAAAATCCATCTCCTTTAGTATTTGTCCACCGGCTGTGTTAGGATCACGACGTATTGACGTGATTGTGAGGTTAGTAGTTAGCTTTAAAATGTACAGAACGAAAGTAACCGATGAGGTGAGGGACCTAGTTGAGGATATTATAGCAAAAAATGGATGGGAGCCGGTCTTCAACGTAAAATACTATCCGGGAACGGAAGCAGGTGACGGATATGCTTCTAAACACGTAGCGATAGATGTTATTAGCGAGAACGGTAAGACGAATAAGTTATTCGCGAAATACGCCCATGATATTAAGGTGCCCGAAATGGACGCTTTGGATAAGTTCTACCAAAATGAAGCTTACTTTTACGACGTCATATATCCGACATATGCCAGATTTGTGAAGGAAAAAGGTGTAAAAAACGCTTTCAATCAAGTACCCAAATGCTACGGCACCTCCACCAAAAACGTAATAGTCTTAGAGAACATCAAAAAGGACGGTTACGTCCTGTTCGACCGCACTAAGATGATGAACGACCAACACATCACTTTAAGCTTAAAAAATTTCGCTAGGTACCATGCGATCTCCTTCGCCTTCAAAGACCAGCGCAGGAAAGAATACGAAGAACTAAGTTCGAACTGTCAGGGAAACTCTATGAGCAACATGCCCAAAGATTCGCCCATGATGAAGATGATGTATGCCATGGTCACTGACGCGCTGGCCAAATTTGATCCAGAAGCAGACAAGCGACTTTTAGAAAAGTGTAACGTAGATGAATTAGCTGGTGCAATGACTCAGATGGACAAGAGCGTAAGCGAATATTCGGTCATTACCAAGGGAGATTGTTGGTGCAATAACATGATGTTTCTGTACGAGGTAAGTAAATGCAAAACAATTTTAGTGATAGGTATGTTACTTAAAGTGAAAAGGTATTACTTTGTTTTTGAAATTGAATTTGAAATTTTAAAAACTTCTCTGTTTATTTTGCTAAAATACTTTTAAAATTAAAAAAAACTCTTTTCCTATATCGATACCAATTAAAGCAATTAAAGTTAGCTTAAGTATTACCAAATTTGAATTAGACTGTTTCTAAAGTCGCCAACATATCTTCCTTCCACCAATTTTATATTTTGCGTTAAATTTTTTTTTGGAATTACCTCAAAATGAAATACAGTGTGTTTCAAAAACGATTACACCTATAGAAAATAACCCCTAGAATCCTTGTCACAGAATTTGATACTAATACCAATACTAACGTCTGAGGAAAGAAATAAAAAAGAGAATAAGAAAATTGTTTCCGGTGTTAATGTTTACTGAAACTCAATTGGTCATTCTCATTATTTCGTTATACTTTTATAACTTCATCAGGAGATGAAACGTGTAAGTATTTACGCTAGAAGTGTATCAATGATCAATAGAAGAAAACAAGTCAATAAAATTGTGTCAAATTGTAAAATTATTTAATTAAAATAAACATTTTTAAAATGTTTGCATGGTCTAAATAATTATAACCAACTTTTTAATATAAGTTTCATTTGTTTTGTGCAACGAGTGTTTGCAGGATGCCGCGTCTTAATTTTTCCTTTAAATCGGAACAAGGGTTTAACTTTGCATCATTTGAGTTATTTACACGAAAAATACAGAAAAATTTACAAATTTTCCGTCTGTTCTAAAATAATGGCAGATATTACTCCAACGGACTTTTTCTTCTGCTGACATTTAAAAAGTTTGGTGTATGTTAATAGGGCAACAACACTAGATAATTTAAAAGCTCCTAATTCGAGCGTTGTAACAGCAAATATTTCTGCAGAACACCTTTATCATTTATTAGAAGACGACTTTATTTCTGCTCGGAAGTGAATAGGCAACAAATTCAACATTAACTATGAGTTCTCTTATTTGTCGCTATTTCTATTTCGTTGGTTGGAATGATTCGTATTCTTTGTCTTTACATTTCTGAAAATAAAATTTATCTAATTTATCTTATTTTTATTTTAGAAAGACGACAAAGAAAATCCAATAGAAGTAATCCAAGTAGACTGGCAAATAGTACAACCCGCCTCTGTAGTATATGACATTTCTTACTTCTTCTACACCACAGCTTCTTCGGAAACCCTGGCCAGGTCCGATACTTACCTGGACATATATTACACCGAATTGTGTGAGGAAATCAAACGATTGGGCAGTGACCCGCAGGTCCTGTATCCCAGACCGGTTTTCGACGCTGAATGGAAGCGATATTGCAGATTCGGTTTCGCAATGTCCTTCCTGCTATTCAAGGTAATGCTCGCTGCCAAGGACGAGGTACCCCAGATGGAGAAAATGGACTTTCAAAAGCCGGACGAAATTCAATTCTTTCAGAAGATCGGTAAAGAGGACGAGTATACGCGCAGGATAAGGATTCTGGCGGAATTCATGGTCGATAGGGATTATTTGTGAATACATTCGATACATGCTTTTGTGTATAAAATTGTAGGTATCGTGCATCAAAGTATACTTATTTATTTTGATTATTAAATGTAAATAATAAATCTTAAGATATTGTCGAAACTTTATTGGGAGATCGATTCGCCATGTCCAATAACTCAAAGTTATTTTGTCACGTGACTCCTGGTACGGCGAAAAATTTAAAAACTATACTACGAAACGTCAAAAAGTGAGGTTATATTACACGATGTACAAAAAGGTTATTTGAAGCAATTGCTTAAAATTTTGTTTTGAAACTATGTGTAAATTTTTGAAAACATATTTTTTAAAAATCTCTTTTTTTAAATTATACAGGGACTCCCAAGTTGAGTGGCCTATTAAAATATTTGAGGGGAGGAGATACACAAAAATTCTGAAAAAATTCTGCCCTAGACCAAAGTGATCTTTCAGAGTAAATTATTTTTTACTTACACACTATAAAACTCCGCACAAACAAAGTTAGCGTCTGTACAATCGTCCAAAGTCGACCAGTAGGTATCAGCTTCATGGAGAGCAAAAAAATTCGTTTATAGAAAATTGTAGACCATTAACAGGAAAGTTGGCGTGAGGAGCGTAGCTTAGCTAGAATGCAACATGGATTAATGACAACTTTAAGCTGGAGTGGGTAATTTGCACTTTTTTATTCGGAGAATTAAAACACCACTCCCTTCGATATCTCAGGAATAAGACATCCAATTGTTTTAATAATTTCAACTTTATATGACGATGCATTTTCACATTAGGCGCACATTCGCTACAACAATCGGTAATACACTCAACAGCTGAATAATACCCTGCGCCCATGTCCGATCAGGGAAGAACCCGTTGGCTTGCAATTCCTATGTAACATTAAAAATATCTTTTCTCGTCAATACTACAGATTGATTAATTGAATACAGATACGCATTCAATCTATTAAGAATTTTCGGTACCATATCATTAAATCTAAGACATTGTATATTCTTTAAATTATATTTCAGACTTACCCAGTATAAAACTGAAACGGAATAATTAGACAGTAATCAAATTTCATCCACCCAAATGTTAAATAACACTTACTTAATTCTTACATAATCCCTCTTTTTTAACCTAATATGCACCTAAAATCGTTTTTGCACACATCAACTTGAATTAATCTATCAAAAAATTTCTCAATTACAGACAATCTGATTCAAAACATACAAATCCTGGACTTAATAATTAAGTCCAGGATTTGTTTCTGCATAAGTTCCTCACTGTACTTCAAATTCTCCGCCCTTATTTTGTTTTCTCCTGGTGTTTTGTTGTTTTTCATTTTATTTATTATGCTTTTTATTTCGTCTATCGTTGGGTTTTCGATTGCTTGTTCATGAGTAATATTTCCTTTGCTTTCATTTTCTTCCACTTTCATTTAAGACACTCTCAAAGTGTTGTCCCAACCCTCGCAATATCTCTTCATCATCTCCCAGTAAATTGCCCTCCTCGTCTGTAATGCATGGCGTGTTACTTTGATACCCAGTTCTCAAATCCTTTACATCTTTATAGAAATTTCTAGTTTCTTTGGTTTTGTATTTATTCTCCATCTACTTTATTTGATTTTTCACATACTTTCTTTTCTTCTTCCTTAGGATCTCTTTCACCTTCCTCTTCTGCCTGGCATATGCTTCATAATTTTCCTGTGTCGGTGATTGTAACATTTTTTGTCTATTCATTTTCTTTAGGTTTAGTTCCTCTTCATACTCTTTATCTTACCATTTTTTATTCTTTTGCAATTTATGTTTTGGGACCTGTCTTTATGTTGCATGCTTTATTGTTATCTGTAGCCTACTCCATTTCTCCTCCATCCCATCTACTCCTTCTTTGTCTTTATTGAGTCTATCCACTGTATATAATTTACATTTTCGTGCTACCTCCCCATTTTGGAGCATACTCATATTGTATCTCTCTGTTTCTCTTTTTGACCTACTATGCCTTTTTAATTCTTCTCTCTTTGAGTCTTTTTTGTACTCCCACTAGGAAATGATCTGAATCTGCCTCCTCGGTATGATCTGACTTTTGTTTTTTTTTTGTATAAAAAAAACTAATACTTTAGATTAAAATACGACTTAAAAGAAGCGGCTGATATATTTATGAACAATCTGTGGTGACATCACACATCAGCACTCCGACTTTGTTATTTCGTCGGTAAAGGTAATACACGAAAAAACACATTTCAGAGAATTTCAGACTGAAAACTGCTCCCTAGAAACGGCCCTTATATCTCCTAGTTCGCCTGGTACCTTGTATGCATCTGTGATGTTGATTTGCAAAAGCCTTCCAAACCCCTTTTTGTATTATGTAGTGTTATGTATGAGAATGTGTTATGGTTTTACAATGTATTTAAAGATAAAATGCTCTTTGTCTGGTAACATTTATTAGGCGCATTATCTGCCACCGACGGGAATATTGTTAATTCTCCAAAAGTGTAATGTCCTACATTACCGACTGGATAAATATCGCAAACAATATACACCCGTCAATACATTCAAAGAATAATAAATCCAAGCGAAAGTAATCAAGTTTGCGTATGCGGCAGACAAACCTAATAATGAAAGTATTAACAAGGATACAAGAGACGATGGTGCCGAAGCTCATAAGAATACATGTAAATATTTTTTGAGTTATTTTAGGATATACAGTATCGCAAAATGACGTAAATTTACGCCATTTAACCCGAAAGATAGCATTCAAATATATGTTTTACTCTCCAAATATATTTTTTTACTTAACACAATGACCATGAACTAATTATCGTAACTGCCACCGACAAAAAAATTTAGGAAGTCAATTCATTCAGCATCCAATTTGACACGGGCTACGAGAGAAGGATGTGCGCGCGCAAATCTCTCGATGTTCAATTTTCTCGACACGCCCCTCGCAGTAACCTTGAATAAGTACGGGACAACAATAAATGCAGTTACATTACGCATTTCGACGTTGATACAACAAATAATACATAAAAGTGAGCCCGCCGGTTGATGGTGAAATTAGAATTGTGACGATCCGATGACCATAAACAAAGCCAGGTTAATACGTGAAAATAGATTTTCTCAGTGAGAAATGTCTGAAGTTCAAGTTAGTGACGATCTGCGCAATTTAATTGCAGACATTATTTTGGAAAACGATTGGGAAGTCGTAGGAGAAGTGAAATACTATCCAGGAACAGAAGCTGGAGATGGTTACGCTTCGAAACACGTAACTATAACAATTCCTTTGAAAACCGGTTTAATCCGATTATTTGCTAAGTATTCCTTACCCGTGCCACCGTCAGAAAATCTACCTCTGGATAAATTCTACGGAAACGAAGGGTATTTCTACGAGAAACTATACCCAGCTTTCCTAAAATTCGCCCAAGAGAAAAATGTAAAAGGGGCTTTTAATAACGTACCCAAATGTTATGGAACCTCACCGAAATTTATCATAGTACTCGAGAACTTTAGGGATAAGCGTTTTGATCTGTACGAACGTACCATACCCATGGACGACTCTCACATCAATTTGATCTTCAAAACCTTCGCCAAATTCCACGCCATTTCCTTCGTGATGAAGGATCAGGACAGGCAATCGTATAATCAACTCCTAAATGAGTGGGATGGTGATTTTCTACGAACCCAAAGGAAAGATTCTCCCTCCAACAGAATGCGCAAGAACATGATATCTGAAGGCTTACAGAAATTTGACCGGGAAGAAGATAGAAGTATCAGGGAGAGGTGTCGCGTGTAAGGATTATTTGACATAATAATAGGGGCGGTGAAACAAGATTATGAGCACTCGGTTTTCACTCAACAACATGATGTTTTTGTACGAGGTAAGGCATACGAATCAATATCAAATTCAAATGCATTCAAATACCAACCATAACTTAGAGAAGGTTTTTTAAAGAAAGGATCCATGACGTATTTGCAAACTTAAAAAAAATATGTTCGTATCGCCAATGCGATCTTCAGAAAGTACTTTCTCCAAGTAATTAAATTCTTAGCATGCTGTCATCAGTTTGAAGCATCTAAAACGAGTTTGCTCTAAAGGCTTATTTTCAAGAAGACCTTCACAAAACATTTTTGCCAAAATTGATTTGTAGCGGGCAATTTATTGCCCGGTCTATTTTTAGAAAGGTATTCAAAGTTAAAGCTCCACCATCCCTAACATGGTTATTATTGGTGTTTCGAACAACGTTTCCTTTAACTTTTCTAGTTATAAAACTATGCATCCGGTATAGTATATTAATATATTTATTTCAAATCACAAACTATAAAATCAACTGGTAATATTCAACAACACAGTTCCTTATTGTGTCAGTATTATTTACTAGTATTTTTAAATTCAATAAATTCAAATATGAACCCAAGCTTAATTCCCGAAACACGCCATTCTCCCACAACTCGAATTGTTTGCTGTCGTTTTTTTAACTCGCTCGTCATCGTGTTATTGCAACATCCCATGAACTGACAAAAAGTAAGGAGAAAACCACTTCGAAAGTCACGGAGTCATTGATACAAATCCATGGAAGATAAAATATGAATTTCATTTTATATAAGTATGTAGATATATCACAGTGAATCAGTGGATTACTATCAATATTTTCTATTCATAAGACAATTTGTATATTTGATTCTGCTTAGTAACTGCAAATTGATTTATGTATCGATAATTTCATCAAATTTTGCAAAAGAAATGTCCTTGCTCAATTCCACTATTAATATGATATACACGTATGCTGAGCTCTCACCGGGGTGCGATATATTTTTTGCGTAGCGCGATCTGGCATACTTACATTTATGGGGATAAATGCAAGTATGCCAGCCTCGACGCGCGCAACGCTGTAGCACGCAGTACGCCTATCTGAATCATTTTGTATCTGTCTATGCGTACGCAAAGTTCTAAGGAGTGTTTTGCAACAATAGCGAGGTTGCAACAGTTACAAGTAGAACTGTTGAGAAATTTTGCGACAATAACCTCTAGAAATCTCGAGGCAGTGAGGCGGGAGTTTTACGATAGACTCGGCTATTGTTTGGTCGCCGATGGGGGTATTTTCGACCACTCCATAAAGTAACATTGTTGGAATTTCAATTTATTTTGTATAATTGTAGAGTTTATTTTTTCTTTGTTTAATCTAATGAGAATCGTTGTTTATTTTCCTACTTAGAATTACTTTTGCGTTCTCCTGCATCGCACAGCAGCTATAAAATGAATATAAGAAACTGTACTTTTTACCGTAATCTGAGAGAACAGATTACATGATTGACCGGACATGCGTCCGTACCCTTGCTCGGCCAATGATACACTGCTACTGAATATCTCTCGTTGTCGGTGAGACTCGAATGCGCGGTTGCCATTCACAAAACAATCCCTTGTTCCGATGTGGGCATACGTGTATAGAGCTTATTACTAAGCAAAATCATTATTTTCCACAATTTATTTTAATCTAAACCTATCGCCATTATATTCATCTACATTCAGGACGACACCAACACAAAACCCATCGCTGTGAAGCTAATAGACTGGCAAATGCTTCGTCCAACATCTACAGTCTACGATCTGTCGTATTTCTTCTTCAGCGTAGCCACTCTGGAAGACTTGAAGAGGTACGATTATTTCCTGGACGTATACTACAAAGAACTCTCTGATCAAATCAAGCAATTTGGCAGCGACCCGGAACTCCTTTATACGAAATTGTTGTTACGCGAAGAATGGAAACGATATTGCAAGTTTGGTTTCGCGTTTGCCTTCATCCTTTTGAAGTTCATATTGACCAAAAGGGAGGAAGCTCCGAATATGGAGAGTTACGATTTTGAATCCGACGATCCTAAGGATATCCAGTTGTTCACCAAATACTCTAATGAAGACGTATACGATAGGAGGATGAGGATTTTAGCGGAATTTATGGTCGATAATGATTTTATTTAATACAATTTTATATTGGTTGACTTGCTAGCACTAGGACAAACGTTGGCAGATGATGGCTTAGAATCGCAGTAGCCATCGTCTGCCAACCAATTGTTTCAAAACATAACGAAAGAATTTATTTCAAATTTTTGGTCCATATGATTGTGTTTCACGATGTATTACATCTGGATTACGTATGGCATCAGCCGCTACTTGAATTCTTTGAAATAAATGTTTACGTCTTGCTATTTCGTCTTGGTACACAAGGTGTTTCATGGTTTCCCAGACAAAGAAACCTAGTGGAGTTGAACCCGGGAATTGTGGTGGCCAAACCCAATATAATAACACTTATTTAATTGACGTTTACCGTAAACTGTACGACATTTGCCGTAAGTAATGTTTTTTTTTTGTTTTACACACAGTATATTTTCGCAATTTAATGAATTAGAACTTTAAGACTGTCTTTCTCGATTTTTTTAACAATATATTGAAAATTTTACACCGTTGAAAACGAAATAAAAACTACTACCAAAATCAATAAGAACAAATCGATGATGTCATAATATGAAAAACAAATGACATAAGAAACTGAAAATATTTGCTGAAGCTAAAATCGCTATACCCCTTCGAGATTTTTTTCCAAAAAATTAATATCACCGCAATTATTGAATTTATGCGTTACTTAATTTCCCCACTGTAGATCTTATATAATAAATAAAAAAACTTTTATATTTTAATAAAATTAAAATAGACCATTATAACATATGTCAAATGAAAATGCATTAAACTTATATGCACCCTTTCACTTTGCTTGAGCCACTGCAAGTTTCACTACATAAAAATGGACTTGATGCTGAATGCATACAATTGTGGTCTTTAGTCATGACTCAAAAAGCAGTCAGTATATATTGAGTTTCTATTGATACATCTGTTTAATTTTACTATAATTAATAAGGTAAATATTATAGTATTACTTGTTGAAATATATAACAAACGATGACAACCTAAATATGTAGATCTTTCTGGGAATTACCATAAATAAATATGTATATATACTTATCAATAGTTTTTTTAAATTTATATAACTAATTTATAGGTTAATACGTTTTTAAGAAAAATAAATTAAAACTACGTAATAATTGCACAATATTACAATTGATAAAATATCCCAATTGTAATATGGTGTCATTTTTAAAAATTTCGGTCTTGTGTAAATTATGATAACAAATCTACTTCGAAAATTACTTAAATTAATGGTTTAAACATTACATTATGAAAGCAAGTTATAAATGTGTATTATATTCTATGTTGTAATCATATTTATTCATGTGTCTATCACGTCAAGATGGTACGAATGGAGTATACAGGTTATCTCCGAATAGCACTTTAACGATACAAGACAGAGAAATACGTATAAAAGTCTAAATGAAGATCGAAAAATAAGTTTTGCGGTTTTTGAGGAATTTGGTAAGTTTATACGGCCAAAACATATTTAAATCCGGCCCATATCTTTGTTTGTCCTATGTTATATGAATGGTCATGGGGCTGTCATAAGGCGTAAAAACAGTTGTGCACGTTCTCTCTACTCAAGGGTAAAGAAACAGTTGGGAGAAAAAGTTTCTGGACGTAAATATCAGAATGTAGCAATAAGTAATACTTGAAATATTAATTTGTGTACAAATTGTTTTATTCGTTTTTTTTTTGGAATTTGTGGCAGTTCTGGCAAGGACCGATCAAGAAACAACACAATAATTGGTGGCGTATGGCAATGGTCATCCAAATACTCGGGTATTTTGGAGAAAAAGTAAATACTATGCTGCATTCGGTCGTTGTGGAAGAATATGTGGTCCAAGAGTTCAGCGCCCAATAACTCTGCCCAAACATTGACGGGTATTGTAACATGCTAGAGGCTTTGGTGTATATCGTGGAAGCTTTCGTCTGCCCAGTGGTGAATATTATAGTGATTCAAAATACCATGGTAAACCTAGATTCGTCGGTGAAGAGAATTGCTGACGCAGAAGATGACTGACGAAGTTCTCAATGCTGAAATCACTCATAGAAGACAATCCGAAAATCTAAGTCCGTTAATCTTTGCACTTTCTGTATATGATATGGACGAAGTAGATTTTTAAAATTTTATGCACAATACTTTGGGACTTACTTCTTTCGCAATAGTCTTTATACTTATCCGCTTCCACAATGTTTAAAATGCCCTCTTCTGCTAGTTACACTCTGTGCTATCTTTGAGCCTCGCGCCCTTTGAAAGGTGTAACTACTGATCCTGTCTTTGTAAGTCGATACACGACTCGTATAATTGTCTAAGCCGAAAAATAACGCCGATTCGGAAAGCATTCTGCGTACCATTTTTTTTGCACCAAAACTATTTTGTCCTGTTTCTCTTTAGATTAAAATCATATCGGTCCATTCGATTCGGAAACCATTCTAGGTAGCACTTCTTTGCACCAAGACTACTTTGTTCTGTTTCGCCTTAGATTAAAATCATATTGGGACATTCGATATACATATAGGCAGCGACCACGAGGCCACGGATCATGTCTCCTTCTTGGACCAATATCAGGGAACAAACAGATTATGTTTTCCATATATGAGAAAAGAGGATTCGTGCAGTAAATAATACATGGTCAACAAACGATATTTGTTTCTTCTTAAAACTCTACGAACGGTGCTATGTCCAACATCAACATGCTCAGTAATTGCACACTCCAAAGAGTGGGCCTTTTCATTTTGGAAAATTATAATTATTCAGACCGATAAAAATTAGAAACAAACCTTAAATTTGACATGTTTCTGAGATTAGTTAAAGAATCTTTTAAAATTCCTGCTCTTATCAATTAATCTCTATCATTGTTCTGATCTCGCATTAGGAAAAAAATTAGGAGAGAAACTTATAATTATTGCCATTGAATCATAAAATATTGCAGTATATTCAATGCATAATACAATGCTTTTTGTGGTCTTGCGTTTAATATTTTATCTGATTGATAAGCAACTTACAATTCATCGTTAGAGAGGCATATTTGTCCTATAAATACCTGAATCCGAATTGAAGTGTGGCGCTGTGTACGCCATAATGATGATTAGGCTTAATTAACGAATGACGAATATATAAGCATGAAGGCATAAAAATCCCTCTCCTTTAGTACTTAATGCCCGCCGGCTGTACCACAACGTATTGACCGCAACATTGTGACGTTAGTAGTTATTTTGACGAGGTGCGCCTTTAAAATGTACAGAACGAAAGTAAGCGATGAGGTGAGGGACCTAGTTGAGGATATTATAGCAAAGAATGGGTGGGAGCCGGTCTTCAACGTAAAATACTATCCGGGAACAGAAGTAGGTGACGGATATGCTTCTAAACACGTAGCGATAGATGTTATTAGCGAGAACGGTAAGACGAATAAGTTATTCGCGAAATACGCTCATGATCTTAAAGTGCCGGATATGGACGGCTTGGATAAGATATACCAAAATGAAGCTTACTTCTACGACGTCATATATCCAACATATGCCAGATTCGTGAAGGAAAAAGGTGTAAAAAACGCTTTCAATCAGGTACCCGCATGCTACGGTACCTCCACCAAAAACGTAATAGTCTTAGAGAACATCAAAAAGGACGGTTATGTTCTGTTCGACCGTATGAAGATAATGAACGACCAACACATCACTTTAGTCTTCAAGAATTTCGCTAGGTACCATGCGATCTCCTTCGCTTTCAAAGATCAGCGCAGGAAAGAATACGAAGAACTAAGCTCGAACTGTCAGGGAAACTCTATGAGCAACGTGCCCAAAGATTCGCCCATTGTGAAGATGTTGTATGTCATGGCCACTGATGCGCTGGCCAAATTTGATCCAGAAGCAGACAAGCGACTTTTAGACAAGTGTAACGCAGATGAATTAGCTGGTGCATTGACCCAGATGGACAAGAGCGTGAGCGAATATTCGGTCATTACCAAGGGAGATTGTTGGTGCAATAATATGATGTTTCTGTACGAGGTAAGTAAATGCAAAACGATTTTACAATACCAGTTAGTTTCAGTATTACCAAATTTGAATTTGACTACCTTTAAAGTCACCAACATATCTTCCTTCCACCAATTTTATAATTTGCGTTTAAATTTTTTTTGGAATTTCCTCAAAAAGGAAATACAGTGTGTTTCAAAAACGATTACATCTGTAGAAAATAACCCCTAGAATCCTTGTCACCGAATTTGATACTAATACCAATACTAAGGTCTGAGGAAGCAAATGAGATAGGAAATAAGAAAATTGTTTCCGGTATGCGATCCGTTAGTGTTTACTGAAACTCAATTATTCATTCTCATTATTTCGTTATATTTTTATAGGAGATGAAGCGTGCGAGTATTTACGCTAGGAGTGTATGACCAATAGGAGAAAACAAGTCAATAAAATTAAGTCAAAGCGTAAAATTATTTAATTAGTAAAGATTGCATGGAATGTGACGCAGCACAATAAACACACTGTTCGAATTACTCATCCGGCACAAAGTCTTGATAATGGGAATCCACGTATTCCCGAAACACGTGTCGTCCCGAATTAATTAATACTCTGTGCGGGAGGAGTAATCCGAACAATGTATTTAATTAGACTAAATATTTTTAAAATGTTTACATCGTCTAATTAAATAATTATAACCCACTTTTTAACATAAGATTCATTTGTTTTGATCTTGATTTTTCTTTAAATAGGAAAAAAAGTTTAACCCTCCTGGGAAAAAGTTTGGTGAATGCCAATAGAGCAACAACATTAGATACTTTAAAAGCTCCTAAGCCGAGGTTGTGAAGGCAAATATTTCTACAGAAAACTATTATCATTCATTAGAACCTCTTGTAAGACGACTCTATTTCTACCAGGAAGTGAACAGGCAACAAATTCAAAATTTACTATGAGTTCGTTTATTTATCGCTATTTCTAATTCGTTGCCTGGAATGATTTGTATTCTTTAAATTTCTGAAAGTAAAATTTATCTAACACTTGTTCTTTTTTAATTTTAGAAAGACGACAAAGAAAATCCAATAGAAGTAATCCAAGTAGACTGGCAAATGGTACAACCCGCCTCTGTAGTATATGACATTTCTTACTTCTTCTACACTACAGCTTCTTCGGAAGCACTGGCCAAGATCGATACTTACCTGGACATATATTACACCGAATTGTGTGAGGAAATCAAACGATTGGGCAGTGACCCGCAGGTCCTGTATCCCAGATCGGTTTTCGACGATGAATGGAAACGGTATTGCAGATTCGGTTTCGCCATGTCCTTCATGGTGTTGAGGATAATGCTCGCTGCCAAGGACGAGGTGCCCCAGGTGGAGAAAATAGATCCTGAAAAGCCGGAGGCTCAATTCTTTAAGGCAATCGGTAAAGAAGACGAGTATATCCGCAGGATAAGAATTCTGACGGAATTCATGGTCGATAGAGATTATTTGTGAACAGATACGGACCATACTTTTGTGTATAAAATTATAGATATCGTGTATCAAAGTATGCTTATTTATTTTGATTATTATATGTAAATATACGCTTTTGATTTAATAAATTGACAATTTATTTTAAGATATTGTGGAAACTTTATTGGGGGATCGATTCGCCGTGTCTAATAACTCAAAAAAATATTTTGGCAGATGTCACGTGATCCCTGGCACGGCGGTAAATTAAAAAAAACTATACTACGACACGTCAAAAAGTGAAGTTATATGACACGATATACAAAAAAGTTATTTGAAGCAGTTGCTTACAATTTAATTTTGAAACTATGTGCAAATTTTTGAAAACATACTTTAAAGAAATCTCATTTTTTTAAACATATTTTGAATAAATTACATATTTCATTTTTGTCTTTTTTTAGTAGATCAAATAAAGTGAAATCTCTGATTATGGTGAATACTTACTAGAAATTTTTATCATTATGATGTATTTCTTGTTTTTAAATTTTTTTATATTATGCTTGTTTTGACTATTGCTATATATATATTGCAATGTTTCAAAATACCAATAAAATAATTTCAAATGTATTTATTAAAATAATGCAATTTATAAATTTGGGTTCTGTTATTTATATGTCAAATTGACACAAGCC
>JARFOC010000144.1:319867-332144 GCA_031763485.1 Osmoderma eremita
TGACGTTGTTAACGTTTTAAAGAGTGTTGCGTTGTGGTGCGTTCAAGCTATTGTAGTGAAACCGCGAACATTTGATCGCTTGTAAGGAAATGTGTAAACCACCCGAACTGTTTTTGTTACATTTGCGGCGAATTGATATATCAAAAACGGTCCTTCACGCCTCTCCTTGAAAAGTGCTATGAGCAGTACTTCAAGTGTAAAGTAGGTGATGAAGACAAAAGCTGGGCTCCCCATATTGCCTGTGTTGCGTGTGTCAGACATCTTACAGCGTGGACAAAAGGTAAACAACATATGCCTTATGCTATTCCTATGATTTGGAGGGAACCATTAGATCATATTACCGATTGCTATTTTTGCCCAACAGATATAAGTGATTTCTAAATCCAACCATACTGTAAAATATCCTAATATTCCATCTGCACTAAGACCAGTACCTCACAGTCCGAAATTACCTGTGCCTAAACCTCCACAAAACATGACACTAAGCAACGGTGAAAGTGCTGATGATACCAAGGCAAATGGAGTCCTGCTATGTTGGCAGACTATTGCTGGATGCTGAAGGGAGATGTTTCTGATGCAAAGTACAGCCGAAAGTCATATATCAGCACATTTTCCAAGTAAATATATCACTTTGTACGTCATTTTTTCACGATTTTTATATATATTTTAAAATATATGCTTTCACAAAATTTCATTGCTTTGTCACTCTGAAACCCTGCCTGATAGAAAAATTCTGAAAACAGATATGAAATAAGTGTAAAAGGTACTATCAAGTTAACTCACTTTACCTCGTGGGACAAAATAAATCTAAAATTTTGTTGGCCAGTGTAATAGCTCTCCTGGCAGGACATTGCGTACTAGAAGGACACCTACAGAACATTGGGGTTGACATTGCGCACCTAGGCTACAGACTGTGTGAAGGCGCAATAGAGACCGCATACCACATCTTATGCGAATGCAAGGCCTTGGACCCTAGAAGACAGGCAATCTTTGGGAAACCAAAAATGAACCCAGAAGACTATACAGATCAACCGCCCAAGGACCTGTACAGATTAGTACAGGGCACAAGGATCTGGGAATGGGTGGTATAGGACATGGGTACAAAAATGGCAGATAAATACAAAAAAAAACCAATAGACTGAAGTGTTTCCGGAGACTTGTGTCAGACAGCTCCCATAAGAAAAAAAAAGTGTAGATATGTATTATGAGAGGGGCACCTTAAAAATAAAAGAAGAGCTAATACCACCACAAAGCAATGTTTCTTTTTTCAAAAAGGCGGTGAATAAATTTAAGCAAATAAGACAAAACAAAGATATAGGAGAAACTTGAGAAAATAAGAGTGGAGTAAGGACTGTGTGTATGTAATGTAAAGTACGCCTTCAGGCGACCACGGAAATAAACCTTAACTGCAACGTAGTAGTTGCTGCATAAATATTCATATTTTTCAAACGCCCGTACATTTTTAAAAGGAAAGAAACAACATATAATAAATTTTCCATAAATTGCGAGTTATACATATATCACAGCAGATACAATCGCCTTAATTTTCCCGCGCCATATATTAGAGCTTGACCCAGTGGGTATAATATATTCACAGATCTTGTTATTGGAAGGTCAAGGGTAATTGAAAAATGCTGATACAAGGTTGCATCTGATACGTATCACCTTTCGACATTATGGCTTCACAGGAAATTGTGACCGTTACGAACGGTCACGACGTGAAACGCGCTGGCCATATATTCATTAAAAAAACAAATTTTGTTTTCCTGGGAGCTTCACGTTACTTACTGGTGGTATTTGGAAAAGGGCATCTTTCATCATCTAAGACCACATAAATAGTTCCAGATATATATCATGCATTTTAAAAAAATGTACTTCTGGAGTCCTTAAGATATAACAAATTTCAAAACGATTTCTGCCAATATCTGACACGAAGGCAGAATCTAAATAAATATATCAATATATACAAAATATATAAGTATACTTTTAGGATCACACAATGCATCTGATTACGTACAGTGGGTCAATAAAGTATTTGACAGTACACTATATCATCCAAAAATACAAACAAAATAATAGTATCGATAATAAATCTCGCAGTGGTCGTCCGAAGACTAAGCAACCGTGATGAGAGACAAATTTTGAGCGAGGTGAAAAGAAAATCCCAAAATTAGTGCAAGCACGTTAGCCGCGCATATCAGATCAGATCGGGAAAGATCGTGTGTGCAGAGACAGTTGGAAAAGTATTAAGAAAATCCACTCACCATGGGTGTTCAGAACGCAGGAAGCCTTTTATTAACGAAACTAATAGGGCGAAGCGCGTACAGTATGCGAATTTGTTCAAAGATAAACTTCTGGAATTTTGGCGAAAGGTGTTATACACGAACGAAAGCAAGTTTAATATTTTCGGATCGGATAGACGACAGATGTTTTGGCGGAAACCAAGAACGGAATTGCAAAAAAAAACATTTAGCCCCCACTGTGAAGCATGGGTGTGGTCATGTCATGGTTTGGGATAGTATGTCATGCAACGGTGTCGGTTAGTTATATTTTATTGAAGGAATTTTAGATGCCAAAGGCTACAAGGCTGCAAGAATAAATTCCAAAAAGTGTAGAAAAGTTGAATATCAAAAATTACTATATGTTGACAACGACCCTAAGCACACCTCACGTATAGTTAAGGAATGGTTGCTATACAGAGTGCCCCAAAGTACTTCCATATCTCCCTCAAAGTTTAGATTTAAATCCAATCGAAAACCTTTGGCATATATTGGATCTAGATTTAAGGAAGAAAAAAAATTCAATCAAGACTGACTTGAAACGATGCTTTCAGGAAACTTGGCTTCAAATTAGTACTGTGCAACCGAGCAGATCTTGTAACCGGTTAACCGTGTCCACATAATCGGTTAACCGACTTGACCGATTAACCGGCGTGATCGGTTTAACCGGCGAGACCGGTTTAACCGGCGAGACCGGTTTAACCGGCGTGGCCGGTTTAACCGCCGTGACCGGTTTAACCGGCGAGACCGGTTTAACCGGCGTGGCCGATTTACCGACAAACCGATTAACCGGCGTGCCGGTTAAAATGTATATACTTTATCTTATCAGAGGACAATTTTTTAATTCACATAACTAAATGAACACAAACATGTTGTCAATAATAATGGGTGATTATAATAAAACGACTCGTTTTTTATGCTATCGCTATATATTATATACTCGCACACACACATATATTTACATATACGATTTGGACCACTTAGGCAGTTAATATTAGATATAGGTCGTTAGCTATAAACAAGTTTATAACGCAAAATGTAATATTATAAACCGCCGTGACCGATTATCCGGCGTGACCGGTTGACCGGCGTAACCGGTTTAACCGGCGTGCTCGATTTAACCGGCGTGACCGGTTTAACCGGCGTGACCGGTTTAACCGGCGAAACCGGTCATCATATTACTCGCAACTTATAACCGACTTGTGTCTGTAACCGGTTAACCGGTTAAAATGCACAGCCCTACTTCAAATATCACCTAAAGCTGGTTATGCCAAACAGACTAATGGGATAATAAAGATTTATCAACAAAATACTAAAAACAAAAATTATACCAGAATTGTTGTTGTTTTTCTATGTGTTGCATTTGTTCAAATACTTTATTGGACTGGAACTTTTGTTTTTTTTTAATTAAACAAACGGTTTCCCATTTGAAATTTTGGGTTGAATTGTAATGTATAGAGTTTTATATGGAATTTGTAAATGTCTTACAAGTTAATATTGTTATTTTTTTTCATTGTGTCTATATGTAAAAAAATGCACAGTGCTCAACTACTTTATTGACCCACTGTAGCAACAGACACTCTGACGCACAGACAGCTGTTTTGGGCTACTATTTCTTCATCAGTCTACGACGGAGAGAGGTGCTTGCCACACATAATCAGTTATTGTGTATTCTATCCGTAAAACGTTTCTCATTATGTGTACGTCAGTTCTCACACGGAAAATCGGTACGATACAATTAATTTACGAGCATTCTTTCATCAAGAATTTTCGATTTTAAATCCAGATGTAAAATGTTGCAAATCATCAAGTCATAATTGAAATATGAGGAATGGAAATGATCCAACTCAAACCATCATTAAAGTTCAGCAATTTTCATAATTTGTGGAGGTCATATTTGCATCTAAATAAAGATTAATTAAAACAGATGTTCATTAATTAATAGGACGATTTACTACGTTTTAAAATTCTAAAACTATGTAGAGTTTGAAATATTATTGTCATCGTCGTTTTAGATAGTTATAGTTTATTAGGGGGCGCCAGTTTGGTTATCTCAAGGTAGTAATAAAGAACAATGCAGAACAGGACCGCCAATTTCTATAAAATGTACTATCAGCCCAGAAAGTTGCTTTAGAATTAAATGAGGGGAAAACCAAGTATCTAGAGATGAAGACAAGTGGGGACACCAATAATAAAGAGGAGTTTAGAGTAAAGATGGAAGAAGGGCATGAACTATTATAATTCAACAAGGGGGGGGGCGGAGGTTTACCTATCAAGGTGAATGTATCACAGAACAAGGAGGTGATGCAGAAATAACAACATGGTTAATAAAAGGGGACAGGTATACGGGTGCTTTAAATAAGATACTAAAACATAATAACATCTCTATAAGAGATGTTATTATGTTTTAGTATCTTATTTAAAGCATCCGTATACCTCCGTCTTATTTTAATATTTATAAGATGAACATAAGAATTTACAAATCTATAATACGATCAATAGTAACGTATTGATGTGAGACGTGACGATTACTAAAAGGGAAGAAAAACTAGATACATGGGAAAGAAAAATCTTTAGGAAAATTTATGCTACGATGGAGACGAAAACAAACCATGAGTTACATTCAAGACAATAACACAATTTGACAGAGCATAGATAATAAAATGGTTGGGATACATACAAAGGAGCAAGAGCAATCGTATTATTAAATATTTAAGTATGCATAACAAGAAGACCTAGACCTAAATGAATGAGCAGTGTTGAGTGACCTGAAAAAGAAGGGCATAGAAAATTGGAAAACTAGGGGAAAGAATAGAGAAGAATGGAGACAAATTTCACAGTTATGGGCCTAAAAGGTCTGTGAACGCTATAAACATATACAGACTGTATTCTTGCCAGCTGCGGATAAGCACAGAAATGAGTAAAAGAAACGGGTAGATGTTTCAGTTTGTTAGAACAGAATACGCATTAGTCTGCTGTGCGGATGCTGGCGAACCAATGGCTTGCTTCATCTTTATTTAATACATAGATACGTCGGAAAAATACATTTCTTGCCCGACACATTAGGCTCCTTACGTGTATCAGGAGCGCGTGCACTCGCTATACAAGCTGTTTACGGTCTTATGATTTTATTTTCAAGGGGTGATTAAACATCTTAAAATAATGTCATTAACCTAAAAATATCTTGACAAAGTTGCAAGAGATATTAATATTCAAGAAAATTGTAGTTTTTATTTTTAAAATTTTTAAGTGGTGATTAAGCATTAATTTAATCTCCACTTAAATTTTTTTTTTACATTAATATGTCACTTATTTTGCCACTTTGTTAAAATAATTTTACATTAATGACCTTATTTTAAGTTGTTTAACCACCCCTTGAAAATAAAATCACAAGACCGTAAACAGCCTGTATAAGTACTTATGGTTGGAAAACTATAGTAAACGATTATCAATGTAAAAAAACATCTTAACAAGGCATCTATTGTATACACAACGGTGTAGAAGTCATTAAAAGCCTGTCGAATATGAAATATGTGGATACTCTGAAGAAGGACAAATGGAAACTGATGGGTAATTTCAAAATGCGGTTCTACATAGTTATTTCAGTAACCACAAATTAAGCGAGTCTCTTTAGTAAACAGCACATGTAAGTGTTGCAAATGAGTTGAAGTTCTAACAGGTTCGCTATAATCTCTTAATCTTTTTAAGTCTCTTTAATTAGAACATATGTATATACATGAACATTTTTTTTGAGTTATTTAAGTAGGGTGCAATATCTCTTGATGTTATGCTTTTTATGCATTCGACCGCAAGTAACACAATATCGAATATACATTTACAAAATTCATATACATACATAGGAAGATGTCTGCATTTTGTTTCATAAAATGTTACGTATTGGCCCATATTTAGAACTGTATAGCATTCTTTATTGATTAAAACGAAAAGGCAACGCGATCGAGTTACCCAGGCAGTAATATAGCCGCGTGACTTAAATACCAATGTTGGGGAAGTATTTGCACCATTTAGAAATGGATTTTAACTTAAGAACCGATCGATAATTTACACGAAAGCTTAAAGGTCTGTTCGATAATGTTTTGTCAATACAATGTCAATATACATATTATGTGCGTTTGATTAAATAAATTCTGTTAATATTAAGGATAGAAAGAAATAGATCGTAGTTTATTTTGTGTAGCAATCATTAAATTTAGAAATATCAACGTGAATTATAGAATTATTGATTCAAAACAACAATTAAAAGTCCAAACATTCAATCATTATCATTTTTTGTTTCCACCGTCTTATCGTATTTGTTACTTCATCTTTAGATGCTGCTGAATGTATTCATTAATTTCATTGTTATGCTTATACCGTGCTCTTTTTGTAACGTTAAGCGACAACCAGTTATACATTAACGCGTCGTCAGTGTAGATCTATGGCCAGTGCAATTACGCCACTATTATTAATTAATTATCTCTAGCTAGCACGTATTAAAGGATCTATAATTAATTTTTTCAAACGAAAAATTTCCAGCATACCATGAAAATTTTAAATCTACTAGGAAACTGTTAAAATTTATTACGGAAGTATAGTGGAATTTGGTACGGAAATATTTGTGTTGGCAAAACAGAGCTATGTAGAATTTGGCAATGTTTTTAACAAAAAAGTGTAAAATTTCCACTTGGAATGAAGAAAATATTTTATTCTAACGATTAATCAAGACAAACACAATAACATAATAAAGGTGTAGTGTAATTTTACAGCAAGTTTTCTAAGTGTCCTTGCCTTTTCAGGCAATTCTGGGTTTATTTCATCACATGCAGTACGTATACAATCTTTCAATATTATTATAAACTTTACTGTTCAGGTAACCCGAAAGAAAGCAATCGTTTGGATACAAATCAGTTGATCTTTTGAGGGTACTGCATTCATTTCAGGTTTTGTGCATAAGGAATTGTACTGGATCAATGAATTAATGGAAAGGAAAGGTCTTTCCAATTGAATAAATGTAGGATACAACCCGGAAGTTATGAGTGGTGACCTCACCATTTATTATCTATGAAACTGTTATACATATTTATACCACTCAACAGAAAAGCATAAGTAATACAATACTTTTACGAAAAGAAAAAAAAGTAGACGTGGAAAACACCAAAATAATGCTAAACAAGATTAACACGTTAGCCAAATTTATATTATCACTCTGGTTAGCATAAGAACAAAATGTTAGTATGAGAACGTATTTGTTAATTCCATAAAAACTGTTCGTATCATTGTAACTATAATTCACGAGGGTCCAACTCTAATTACAACTTTCACAGAATAGAGATATTAAAATAGCATCTGCATTTACCTCATACAAAATGAAATCTCTAAAGTTCATCAAATCGATCACAAATTCTTAGTCTCAGGGCATTCGTATTTGGCGTCCGATAGAGACTTCGGTGTCATTGAAAAAAACAAGAAGAAATTCAACCATATTTACGTACCTGATGATTGGGTTGGAATCATTAGGACTGCAAAAACACAACATCCCTTCCACATTGTTATGATGAATAGCACAGATTTCCTTACAACTCTATCATTAGAAAAAAATATTACTAATCGTAAAAAAAGCTGTTGAGGGTGAGGCAGTTAACTGGTTAAAGATATAATGGTTGCATTATACTTTGAACGAGCCGAACTTATTACAAGGAATAGAATAATATTGATGTCCCTTTTAAACACATCAATATCAAAAAGCGTAATGTGAATACGTTTCTAGGAAATCTTCCAAGAGACAGCGAAATGGAAACCGCCAAGTTAAGAAACCTGCAAGATTTGTTAGCGTGTACACCGCCTTATCTCCATGTTTTCTATAACAATCTAAAGATGAAAAATACAAACTATTTAGCAGGCAATAATGATCATTAAGACTATCAAAATATTATGTACTCTGTGGAAGATTCTTACCAAGGTACACAAACTGAAACTAATTTAGAAATTCAGTTATCCAGTCATAATGTATTTGAATCATTGTTTATTATTTAAAGAATGAATATAGTTTTTATTTCATTTTATAAGGCATTTATTTTAAGAATAAAGTTAGTGCAGTCATACACTTTTCTTTCAATTATGCCAAAAGGTTAGTGCAACAGTGGCCTACAAATTTTTTTCTCTGAGAAATCTGTGGGGTTTTAATAAAATGTTGAGTTTATACCCACCCAAAATAGAAAAAAAGCAAGTTAATACATAAAAATAATTCAACTAATTTATAAAGTTTGCCGCAAAAGTTGAAAAATTGATAATAAGAAATAGAAAATAGACATCGTTTTTCTCAAAAACTCTCTTTTTCACTTAGGCTACTCTTGGTAACATAAAATTTCTATAGTGTTCATAGCGACAACATATGGAAAATTAATTACCTAAATAGATTTGGCAACGTGGAGTACGATCTCTATAAGAGCAATACTTCCTTCAAAACGTGAACTGCACTATAGCAGCATTTTGTATGAATAAGTATTTTTGTTCTTTAAAGAAATCGTTAAATTATAATTTAGGTAAACGTGAATACATTGAAAATAGTAATAATAAAGTTATATCAGCATAATCGAAAATGGATCATAAAACAAAAAAATTAGTTTGTCATTATGTATTTTTCCTGTTGTCCTCCTTTTCAACTAATTGCTTTGTCATATGCGTTTGTCTTTTTATCAACAATAAAAGCAAATGAATTGTCTACTATAGAAATATTGTTATCAAATGACATATATTATTCTTTATTACCTTGAACTTTATTAATAGTTAATTGTCACTTTTATCGTCGGAAGCACTTTGTTAAATTGGTATGGATTTGTTTATAACAAAACGTTTTATCGTATTAACACGTTAACGTCGGCCGCCATTCTTGTTGATTGCTCATGAGATGTCAGAAGCGAAAAAGTACGTGTTACAATTGGGTTGTAACATATTCGAAAACTTTAAAATATGTCGACTACACGCTTCAATTTTCCTGCAAACGACTTGCACAATAATATGTAAATTTATAGTGACGTACATATTAGTCAGAGATAAGGGATAGTAGAGAATGGCAACTTAATAACGTGAAATCGCAATTGCGTTTTGTGCCCTCTACCTTAAGAAAGTAAATTAAAATCCGCTACGCGGCATTTTAAAATTACTATATTTTCCGGTTATTTTTTATTACTAATATATTCTATATAATTATTAAAACAAAAATGAGGACATGTTATATCGATGTCTTTATTTTTTCCGTAATCCGTCTTCAGAATTAGTTACACAACACTTTATGGGAAGCATTACAATTAAAGAAATGTAATTAATTAGCAATATATATTTCGCTTACGTGCGAATGTGCGAATTTGAAATCCACATGAAATCTGTGAACTTTATGGACTAATCACTAACCGTTTATTACTGCAATCCTACTACTCTGCGAACACCGAATTGTAAATTTCAAATTGTCAAAATATGACATTGTAGCACTGCGAACGCATAGCAATTAGTGCGCATGCGTCGTTCAATTTCTGACTGCCAACAAAGCTAATAAGAGTCTGTACTATATTAATCACTACACTAACTAATTGTAACAATAACACAAGAAAAATCTAGAACAAAATTGACCAAACCAAACAAGCGCAAGCAACTGACTGCATCTGACAAGCATCAGCAATAAAATGGCTTCCCGCGTTACCGCCTGTACCGGAAGTACACTAACTACAGCGCCGCCTACCACCAGGAAGTGAACGAGAACTTGTATCACTCTACTTATAATTTACTTCGCCCTCCGTGACGTCAGTCAAATGTGCCTATTACATTAGACCAGACCAGGATAAACTATGAACCTTACATTATAAGGATGTGCCAAATGCTCTGGAATTGATGCAATAGGTTTGCACGAAAATTGTCTACTTACTTGTTCAGTTTAATTGAATTTTGGATTTAAAGTGGTCGTCTAAGATAATTACGTATTATAAAAAATATCACATTTTTACCAGTACTTTATACGGTACTATAACAGCACATCTGTTTTTAATAAGGTTGCTTTGGGTTTCCCTTTTTGGATCTTCTCATAGATTGACGGTAGAAGGAACGTAAAAGAAGTGACAGTATGAATAGCGAAATATCACACAAGCAAATTCTGATTTAAATAAACAAAAATTATGTGAATTGAGTAGTTTTAAATAATTGTGTTATGAAAATGGTAATTTAGTTCAAGATTTGCATTTATTGTTGAAACTCATTTGTCGAATTTTAAACCGTTTCATAAATTTTCAATTAGTTCAAGAACAAATCCTCTTAACTGAAAGCTCTTCAGCGTCTTAATATATTGCATGTTAACATAATTAGTAATTTCTTTTTACTCAACATTGTCCTTCTGCTTTTGTTTAGTGCTGCCTTTCAGTACTGCGGGATTTTATAAGCCACTGTAATCTGAAAAGGTTTAAACGCAGGGTTCATTTTATTTATATCAAATAACAAGATGCAATACATGTACATACATATATAATTTCCTATTTCGCATGCACATTACATTAACAGAAAAATTACGGTACCTGTCGTGCGAACTTTACTTATCCAATAGCTGCTATGTTAATAGCAACCACAATGTCATGTTAAACTTGTTGATGTAAAAGTTACCACCCATACACATTCCGGAACACGAATGTTCCTAAATAATTAATTCGTATAGCTAAAAATAGTGCGACTAAAAGCTATTTTTAGGATAGAGAAAATGTGTTTATCGTTTTAATAATTTATTCCTATAATCTAGGTATCCAAACTTTTGTTCCCGTTTATGTGGTGATAATGGGAGAATAATTGTTGGGCCGAATTTGCGAAACACGTTTCGATTTTGAAAATGATTATCAAATTATCTTAAATCCTGAATTAGTAGACAGTAGGAACGATGTGTTGCTTTGGTGGGAAAGTATTTTAATATTAACAACTTCTTTAAAAAAAAAATGTAATCAATAATATTGCATTCATAGATGGGCAGTGGCCTGTACATTAAAAAGTTCCACTTATTAATGCACACAGGAAAAAGTTCTTGATTCAAACAAAAAAAAGTATATTTGTTTGATTCAAGAACATTTTTTCTCTGAGTAAGATAGGTCTAAGATACTACCAACTAGCACTTTTTATTTATGAAGCAGGAGAAATAGAAGATAACATTTCAGTTTGGTCTGACAATCCAAATATTGGGGATTAATGGAAAAGGCTACTAAGGACAGACGGTGCGAATTTGAAATTTACGGTATTTCAAAAAGTTGTCTTTACATTTTGCATTTGTCCTTGAACTGATTAGGTATAACACTTAGCTTCAAAATTATTTAGTTTGGGTCATACAAATGAAAATTTTATTAAAAAAAATATTTCCCAGATAATTTAACATTAACATTAATAATAAAACGTTGATAACACTGGTCAACAAACTGTCAGATTTATTTTGTCCAACGAGGTAAAGTGGGTGAACTTGGTAGTACTTTCTACACTTATTTCATATCTGTTTTCAGAATTTTTCTATCAGGCAGGGTTTCAGAGTGGCAAAGCAATGAAATTTTGTGAAAGTATATATTATATGGGTATAAATCATGAAAGAGTGACGTACAAAGTGATATATTTACTTGGAAAATGTGCTGATATATGACTTTCGGCTATACTTTCCCTAAGAAACATCTCTCTTCAGCATCCAGCAATAGCCTCCCAACATAGCAGGGCTTCATTTGCCTTGGTATCATCAGCACTTTCATCGGCGCTTAGTGTCATGTTTTGTGGAGGTTTAGGCATAGGTAATTCCGGACTGTGAGGTACTAGTCTCAGTGCAGATGGAATATTAGGATATTTTACAGTATGTTTGGATTTAGAAGTCATACCATTTATATGTGTTAGACAAAAATTCCAATCGGTAATATGATTTGATGGTTCCCTCCAAATTATAGGAATAGCAAAAGGCATATGTCGTTTACCTTTTGCCCACGCTGTAAGAAGTCTGA
>JARFOC010000144.1:340361-351612 GCA_031763485.1 Osmoderma eremita
ACTATAATCTATTATTTTAATCAGCTGTTCCTATTGAAATAAATTTGAATTTGCCGCTATTTCCGAATATATCCTAACTGCTCCTGTGTGATACGTCCGCCGATCGCAGCGCCCACTACTGTTTTCTTAAAGTGAATGGAGTTTAGTGACTAGTACCAACCCTGTTACATGGAGCATATTACAAGAAGGACGGAATAATATGCCGAATGGAATCGTTGAAAAACTCGTGGAACGGATGCCTCGTATTGTGCAAACTGTTCTTGGTCCGAAAGGGGGTTTCTTCGATGAACAGAATGTTTAAGAAGTTTTTGTCATTTTTTTGTTAGAAGTACTTTTATTTTTACTATTATACTACTTTACTTTATAATAATGCAATAAAAATTTCAAGTTTTGGTATAAATTTGTTTGAATATTTTCCCCTTTTTTAAACTTATCCGAACTAATATGGACGGTAGTGTACATATATCAACAGTATGTCACTGATGCACATTCAGAAGGAAGTAAATATTGATATGCGAAATAAAAATTTATGTATGATCGCGCAATTAGATCTTACGGTAGTAATCCCATTGAATTACTTGAAGAATAATATTTGGTATCCACGTTACTTTAATGTATAAGGCGGGTATTACATACAATCTTTGTCAAAGGTCTTCGATAGTTAATACCATCCTAACACTAGCAACAAATTTTGATAGTATGAAGAAAAACGATTAAAATTTATTATATTCTTACCTCAGAACCAGCTTGGGTAAATCTGAAAATGTTATCAATGAAAAGCAGTACATCCTGTCCTTCTTGGTCACGGAAATATTCGGCTACGGTTAATCCAGTCAATGCAACACGAGCGCGGGCGCCTGGTGGTTCGTTCATCTGTCCGTATACCAGAGCTACCTTTGACGTCTTATCTTTCAGGGAGATGACGCCGGACTCAATCATTTCATGGTACAAATCGTTACCCTCGCGGGTCCTTTCACCTACGCCGGCGAATACCGAATAACCACCATGGGCTTTCGCTACGTTGTTAATAAGTTCCATAATCAGTACGGTTTTTCCTACACCGGCTCCGCCGAATAGACCGATCTTACCACCCTTGGCGTACGGAGCAAGCAAATCTACGACCTACAAAAACAAAAGATAGGTAATAATCGGTTAACGATTTATAAGGTTATGTTAGTGCTATCAAAAATGGACAGTAGTAGTAAAGTAAATATAACATTAAACCAATATTAAGTTAATGCACTTTGTTGAATTTTTCACATAATACATAAGAAGAGGCTCAAATGTTTGTGTAAAAGAAAATTGAGAGAATTACTTCCATATTGACATATAGCTAACAATAGCAAAATTTACCGCACTAAATTACATTAAAGAAATATTACATGTTTATTCTGCCGTTTGTTAAAAATATGCAACAAACACACCGGTTTGAAATTGGTATTTTCTCGAACTGTCTGAATATATCACATGATCTATTACCGCTGATGTCACTGACGTGGCCTCTATTGGTTCAACGGTTAGATGCCACAAAAAATGCTTATTGTAGTTTTGATCTGGTTTTTTTTTATATCTTCGATATGTGTGTTTAGCACATAAAATATAACTAAATTCGCAACATATATAACTCCTAGGGTCGGTTGCATGGATCACTTCGTACCCCTACATATGGATTATGCGTATTAAATATGTGCAAAATATTTAATTTTTATTTTACTAATATAGGTCATTCAACGGACGAAGGAAGCTCTATGAAACAGTCACATCTAATTACAAGGAATTACATAAAAAGTAAAAGTAAAACACACAATGAACAACGATTACTAAACAAACAATAAACGAAGGAGGTAATAGATAGATAAACTAAAACAAATTGATATCCTCGTTTCATATATTATGATATATACACTTAAACGGTATTGCATTGATTGTAACATATGTTTAGCAGTTTTACACCTTCAAGTAGCACAAACAATAGAAAAATTACATTCACAAAAACACTTCATAGTTACAGGTTAGCTTTTAAAATGAAGTTTATTAAATAAGTGGTATAGATCTTGTCTGTTTGTAGTCGTTCTTCAATTTACCAACATAGAAAATATTCAACTACGTAGGAGGATTAAGAAAAAATAATAATATGTTAAGTTACAAAAGAGCAGTAATTGTGAAATTACAGAAAAAGTTCTGTCATTACAAAAAGTAATACTTAAATTACAGCAAACAAATATGTTGTCTGCAGCTGGAATCAATTATTTAGAATAGTCAATAGATGAGGTGCAAAAAGCTTTTATACCCAGGAAATACAAGGCGAATTAATAAGAAAAAGCTAAACAAATTTGTATTATTCAGTCATCAATAAAGAAACGTAATATAACATAATGTCTATTTACTAAACCTACCAAAATAATATGAAATAAAATATGAAATGAAGTAAAACTTAAATGTAAACAGAGCTACGAACTTCTTGGTAATAAGTAATGACAACTTATTTTGAGTACATGTACATTTTCCGCGCACATGCACGCATCATCGTACCACTAACAGCCTTTTGACAAAATTACAAAGATGAAACAAAAACTTCCTCTTTCTAACTGTGCCTGCTTTCTAAAAATACATGTGTTCTGAAAAGAAAATAAACGGTTTTAACAGAAGTAAAACTTGTTGCAGTGTACTGGTATCATTAGCCTATTCATTTAAATCAGTGCATTAAATTAAATATTCATCAAATGTTTTTTGTTGCCGTCATCCATCAAAATGGCGGCTCCTATGCGATCCGAAGATCGTAATCCCTAAGCTCATCCTATATATCACTTTTTGCGGCACGCGGAGCGGGCTTCTAAATGTATAAATTACCCTCAAATACGAAATATGCACACAAGTAAAAATACGTGTGACGCCACTTGCGACGGATAGAAGTTACTGGAAATCGGACCGAAATTGCTCGATCGCACGTATATAAGAAGATTGCGTCAAGCGGGACAGGCGGAGTTAGTTAATAATTGTTCTAGTTTGCGTTACGTACCAATTCTAAAGTCTTTTTAAGTGAAATACTCGATGAAATATGTCTTCGTAGAAAAGAAAAATAACGAACGAACATCGAGTTTATAATGACCGTTGGGAATCAGACTATTTAATCACAAACTGTTGTAATGCACAGGGTCAATAATTAAGAACACATTATTGTGTTATAAACATTTACTTCGTACAATTTAAATGGCGATACATTAACGCGTACAAAAACATGATACAGGACTCTATTGACATTATCTACATACGTGATACCAACATGACAGATAGAACCTTTAATTTACTAATATCAACACAAACAACAATAATAAACTTCAGTGCAATGTTTGTATGCAAGTACTATCGGTTCCCAAAGAATATAATATGAAACGACATTACACTAGGTTACACGAGAAAACGTTTCAGCAATATAGAGGGGAGTCAAGAAAACCTATCATTACGGATTATAAGAAAAAAACTAAAACAAACAACATTTTTTAAAAAATCTGACACTCATAACAAGTACAGTATTGCCGCTTCTTACGAAGTAGCACTGGAAATTGTCAAGGCGAAGAAACCTTTTAGTGATGGAGTACTTATTAAAAATTGTGCGATCAAAATGACAAAACAATTTAATGAAACAAAAATTGCCAAAAAAATTCGAAACAGCCTCAGCGTCGCATCAAACAATTGCAAGATGGATGGGCCATATTAATCAATATGTATCCAAAAAACTGCACGGCACGATTGAAAAATGTAAATAGTTTTCTATATGCCCGGATGAAAGCACTGATCTGTCCGACATTAGCCAGGTTGCAATCTTTATCCGAACTATTCAAAACGACTTCAGTGTAGCAGAGGAGATGATTGATCTTATTCCTCTCCATGGTACAACCAAAGGTACGGATATTTTTGAAACTGTAAATAAGACGGTGTCAGACCACTACTAAATGTTCCTGTATTGTCACTGATGGAGCTAGAGCTATGATAGGAACTAAAATTGGATTTGCAGGACTCTTGAAACAAAACAACATCAACTGTCCTGTGATACACTGTATTCTTCATCAAGAGGCCTTATGTGGAAAACCCCTACGTCAAATGAATGTCATGAAAGTAGTAGTAGAAAATAACCAATATTATTAGAGGGGGCAATCGTGCTTTGACTCGCAGAAAGCTTCGTGATTTTTTAGCCGAAGTAGATGCTACATATGGGGACTTGTTACTTCACACCGATATTCGTTGGTTATGCGCCGGAAACTGTTTGCAACGATTCTTCGCTCTACGCAAGGAGATTCCTATTTTCCTGAAAGATGAAGTCAAGTCCAACACTACAGAACTTGAAAATCAAATGGTAGATGCACAATTTTTAGCAGACCTTGCATTTTTAACAGACTTGGCATGTCAACGAATTGAATTTGAAGCTACAAGGAAAACAGCAGAATATTGAACTTATTTGGACACATAAATGGATTCAAGCATAAAATTAAGCTCTTCGTGTCTTCATTAGAAAAAATGATTTTTCATTTTTTCTAGTAGTAGTACTTCTTTTAAATTTGAATTAGTACTTCAGAAAAGTAAACCGTAACTCAAGTGAGAGTGTAGATGAGCAAAATATATCATTTTTAGTGTGTTTATGTCGCACGTTCTTTTAATTTTTCTTAAAACATACGAGATTTATTCAGTTTCGACGTAACCGAGTGTAGGTGCAGTCTCCAATTTAATCCGCTGTGTAGCCATACTCCCAGCAGTTTATACAACTCTCCACACTATCTACAACACCGGAGTCCGCAGCCACCTGCATATGGCTGGAATTCGATTCGAATACCAACAATTTGGTTTTTTCCATATTAAGGATTAGTTTGTTATTGGTAAACCAGTGCCATTAATTGTTTTAACACAATTTGACAATTATGCAATAGCCCCAATCTCCTGTTACCGCTCACAATTACCGTTGTGTCGTCCGCAAAAAGAGCGACGCTGCCAGACACGCTGACGAGCAGATCATTAATAAATAGAGTAAATAGCAGTGGGCCCAAAACGGAACCTTATGGGACTCCCACACTACTCTCACAAACATGAGATCGATGTCGTTTAATTATGCCCGTCATAATGTAAACATTTAATTTCAGTGTATTGCTTGCGTTCGCGTAAGCATCGTTCAAAAACCTTAAGGGAGTCGCCTCTTACTTGATACTATACTAGAAACTCGAGCTAGTTTACTTCATAGATTTGATCATATTTTTCTATTCAACTTGCCTATTAGAAATGCAATGCGCATGCGTGAAACGTACTGCCAGCCCAAATTAAAAGCTGGAAGTTTTCTTTGGTATCAATATTCGGTCAGTATTCCTTATTAATTGTTCTATTTTCATTATATTTACACATTCTAGCTCCATTATTTACTTGAATAAAGAAACAAAAACACTGAAATCTGTAAATACTACTACACGTACTACACCCTTTCTCTGGTAATGACACATACAGCAAAAGCATAACCTAAACCCAAAAGATACAAGAACGTAGTTGGCTGTGATATAACGATGAAGTTGACTGCAATCTACTATTTCGGACTACAACTTCATTTCACTCTTCAAGTATAGTAACAAGTTGTTTCAAGAATGAAAAATTGGATGACAGCTAGTATCGTGTCAAACAGGCTTTACACCGTACTTAAATAACTTGTTGTGTCTAATAGTATGTCGTGGTTTACCAAATCGAAAGCTTTAGAGAGGTCATACGCAATACAAGCTATTTACGTCCGCACTGTATATTGAATTTATTAAGATTTCGATAATTTTTTTATGATTTTATCAGATATAAAATTAAACTTGTCAGTGACCTACTCAAAATTGATTTAAAATTTAACTACAAGACAAAGTGAACAAAGCCTGGAAACAGATATCATTAATGTATGTATGGTATTTATGCCTATTCAGAATACAAAATACTTTTTTTTACTATTCCTATTGGTTTTGTTGGTAATACTACTTTCTTGAACTCCATACTCTTGTGGATTTCCAAATCTTATAATCTGCTTAGATTATTTTTATTTACTGGAATATACAATATTAATTACCGCTACTATACTTAATTACTTCATATTTTACATTCGGGTGCGCTATATTTATATGGGCATAACCACACAAATATCCCTATACCTGCTCACATTTAGACATGCAAAATTTATATGTACTTCCTAAAATATTTTCTTGATACGTTTCCCCAATATATTTTTCACTTAAAAATTCTTTTCACAGCACTTAACTTTGTGAGGCATTGCACTGTGGGACACCTGCTATAAAGTACTGGGTCATTTAATAAAAAGAAGGCTAAATGCGTAACACCGAGAATATTCTACGACAGATCTAAAAATATTTACACTCAAAGAAATTCAAAGTACTAGTTATGAGCAAAAACTGAACTGCATACACTGTACATAGATTTCAAACAAACGTATGACAGAATAAATAGGAGCGAGATGTATAAAGGAATGTTACAATTAAAGATCCCGAAAAAATTAATAAGATTGGTGAAAATGACTCTAGACAATATAAAGAATAAAATATCATGGAAAGGAAGCCAATCAGGAGAATTTGAAGCAAGACGAGGGTTGAGACAAAGGGATCCTCTATCAACAACACTCTTTGACCTGCCATTAGAAATAATAAGGAATGGCAAAATAAATAGCACGGGAACCATACTTAATAATGACCACCAAGTTATGGCCTTCGCAGATGACCTAGCAATAATCACAAAATAAAAAAATGAACTAAGGAAAATTACAAACAGACTAGAGCAGGCGGCAAGGAAATTTAATCTGAAAATAAATCAAAATAAAAACGAAATATGTGGTTATGGCAAAACAGAAACCCTTGGGAATAGTAGGTAAGCTCTTATCTGGTGGTAAGGGCAAAAACAACAAAAAATATGTTTTCGAGAGAATAAATAAATTTGTTTAATTGGGAATTAATATTGAAGAAAATGGGAGTGAAGAACAAGAAATCCAGGCAATAATTGCAAATGAAATCGGAAATACGGGGGCCTAAAGAGTCTCATGAAATCACAATGTTGTAGGTTAGGTATAGGATACAGTGGCTTAAAATAAATTTAAATTAAAAATACCCCTTACCATCTTGTCGAGTAAAGAACTCTGTATACGTATTTCGGAAACTAAGTTGCCATCCTCAGCAGGAAACCACAAAGGAAAATAATGTCAGACGTAGCACTCCGAAAGCAATACAGCTCTTCGAACGCCACTAATAACATATATGTTATTAGTGGTAGTTTTAAAACTTAAATCAAAATGTGTCAAAAAAAAAAACAAAAGAGAGAATCTATAAAACAGTCATAAGACCTACCGCCACATATGCCTGTGAGACGTGGGTCCTGAATAAGGTAGAAGAGGAGCACATAAAAAGATAGGAAAGGAAAATGCTGCGTGCTATATATGGAAGAGTAAGAACTGAGGAAGGATGGAGAAGACCCACAAATCTAAAAGTAGAAGAAGCATATGAAAGCCCCAATATCGTACCATTTGCCAAAGCCCAAATAATAAGATGGCTGGGGCATGTAGAAAGAAACAGAGAAAGGCTACTAAAATAGGCCCTTACCGGAAAACCAGTAGGAAAAAGCAGAGAGTGTAGACCAGGAGAGAGATGGATGAATAAAAGTGGAAGATCTAAAAAAAAATGAAAATAGAAAATTGGAAGATGGTAAATAGACGAAAATGGAGAAATGTAGTCAGTCAAGAAAGTTCCTAATATTAGTATTTTATTAGCAATAGGCCATCATGGCTTGTAAATCAAATTATTTATTATAAAAATATATGTAATTGTATGTAACTGGGATAAATAATCTTTATTTCCATATGTTATCAAAATGCAAAAATTATAGTGGCGCCATTCCTAAATTTCCTATAAATCTAATAAGACAACTATATCTTACCTTAATACCAGTGACCAGAATTTCCTGTTCTACACTCATTTCCACGAATTCTGGAGCTTCCGCGTGAATTGCAGCCAATTTGTCTGTTGGAATGGGCCCTCTTTCATCAATCGGTTCCCCAATTACATTGATAATACGTCCCAAGGTTTCGGCACCTACCGGAATACGAATGGGAAAGCCGGTGTCTAAAACTTGTTGGCCTCGCACCAAACCTTCCGTACCGTCCATAGCAATGGTACGGACAGTGCTCTCGCCAAGATGTTGAGCAACCTAATACAAAAGATATCTCCCATAAAAACCGTTTGAATGTCAATGGCATCACTTACCTCAAGTATCAGCCTTGGGGCGCGATTTTGGACCTCCAGTGCATTTAAAATTGGTGGTAGGTTATCTTCGAATTGTACGTCGACTACGGCACCGATGACAGCAACAACTTTGCCTTTCGCAGCAGCGGTCGCAGCGGCTGGTTTCGCAGCATAATTCCTCTCTGGAAATCAGAGAAAATTATCGTAATATAAAATATCTTATGTCAAAGTCAAGCAATATCTCTACATCCAAGTCAAAATGGCGCACCCTTATATCACACAAGTGTTATGTAACTTGCTACACCAAAGAATATTGATTAAAATACAAAATATATTAACACTACAGAACCGTTAATATGTTCACTTTAAATCGTTAGCCCATATAACCAAATAATTCACGCTATTTTCTCAATATTAACATCTCATAAAACTGGTAATACACACGTAAAGATCCGGTAAAACTTACGAATAAAGTATCGCTAAAAAGCTAGGAATTTCGTAACAGAAAATTCACTTACTTGACGAGCATTGCGTCCCCAATACTTTAAGGGCTTCTGATCCTAATTTTTCTAATGGTTTGTTAGCCAAAAGGCTGGAACTTGAACGAGTTACGGCACCCAACATGATCAGTAGTGCACAGACCAATCGACGTAACTCGCAACTTGGCCGCTAGGCTATTGCGACTTCCTGCTTGCGCATAGGCATCAAGAGAACATGCGCCGAAAGTTTTCAAAATCGTTACATAATTATTATAGAAAAAAGATACTATGAGATTTATTAAAAAATTATGGCACGCAGGCTATAGTATTGTATATAATTCAAACAGGAATTATATTGAACTAGTTATTTCTTCTTCGGAAGGAAATTATGAACTAGCGACATCTGCTGTAAACGTCAAATAGTAATGTGAATTTATAGCAGTTCTCTACTATCTCTATCGATTTCTTATTAATACAAGTAGGATTCTGCTAGATTATGCTACGGAAAAAAAAGATAATGTACAAAGGTTAATGCAGAACAGTTTTTAATTAAATAATCTATATAATACCCTTAAAAGATATTACAGATATTTCGCGTGGGACACACTTGGTTACATTTAACAAATATTTTTATCAACCTTGTTGAAATCATTGAAATCAGAGAGAGAGAGGTAAAGATAGGAAAGGTTGGTAAGCAACACTTGCAAAAAAATCAACCAGTGTTTACCATGGCGCCACTTCACGGAGCTTTTTGTAACCAGTAATACACGTTACTAAACGTTACTACGTGTTAAAATCCGTTCAATGGTTTTCTCATATGTATAATGCCCTTTATGGAAAGATGTCAGAGGATTTTAGCACGGCCTCCCATCTGAGTATATACACGTATGTCAACATCGGATCGGGGGATTGCTTTGTGAATGGCAACCACGCATTCGAATCTCACTGACGAGAGGTATCTATACAAAATAAATTGAAATTCTAACAATGTTACTTTATGGAGGGATCGAAAATACCCCGATCCGCAGCCAAATAATAACCGAGTCTATCGTACCGGCAATAATACGATTAGGAAAGGTGTTTTCTAAAAACTCCATTACTAATCTGATGTTATGCGCCGGACAACCTTGCATAAACCAAATTGCATCAAAATCGAGGTTAAGTTGACGGACAGCGGGAATAATTTGCGTTCGCAGCAAATCGAAATATTTTATTCCATTCATATTGCCGTCGATAACAAATGGTCCGATAATGTTATTATCCAAGATGTACTTCTGCTGACAGCGATTTCGTTTGCAATCTGCCGGCTAGGGCAAGGTTCGCCCATATCAACCAATGAACAAACTTTCACTTTTCTCCTTCCGTTGGGGAAGCATTAGAGAGATTTGAGGCTGTTTGTCTATTTGTTGACATTTACATAGCCAAATTTCCTAAATGCTTTGACGAAGGAATAGGACGATCCACGTACTCTACGGCAATTAGATCGACTGTGCATTCTCTCCAGTTGTATAAACTAACATAGCGTATACGAAATCGACGATCACTTCTTAGAACGTTCCGTTCGAATTTTTGGGGAAAACCGGAATTATGTGTCTTTTTATTCCTAGTTTTACGATGATATTTTGTTAGTGAATTTTCATTCAGTAAGCCAAATGTCTTGACTCAAGTTGTATTGTATGTATTATCTTCGGTGTTTCGCTGTTTAAATTTGAGACTTTTGGCGTCGATAGTAGATTCATAACCAAGTATGAAAATTCGGTTTTAAAGTTCATTTTCCTATACATCCGTTTAGGATGTGGAATCGGTTATAAAAAGGCATGTGAAGAAAGCAATGATGTGAGTGAAGAGGATTGTACTAAATGGAAACGTGATGTTTTACCCCACTCGTTAGGTTATCAAGCACGGCACGTATTTAAGGCGGATGAGACGGGACTAGTTTTTTAATGTCTCCCAGATAACACCTTAATAAAAAAAAACAGAAGTGCCATGACGTAAAGCACAGTAAACAGAGAATTACATTGATGCTTGGCGCAAACATGGATGGATCACAAAAAATGAAATTGCTTTTGATAGGTAAAAGCAATCAACCCCGTTGCTTTCGAGGTGGTAAGTGGTTACCCCTCGATTATAAAGCAAAATTAGCCAGCAAATCAGTTTGAACAGATGAGAAGAAAGATTATTCTTTTCATTGGCAATTGTCCAACATAGATTAAAATTTATCAAACTTGCCTCCCCTCCTGCCCAAAATGACATCTAAGTTGCAGCCCTTGAATCAAGGTGTCATACAAAATTGAAAATGGCATTATCGCCGCAGAATTAAAAAAATAATGATGTTTTGAAGAACTCGAGGGACCCGAATTAATTAATACTTTGTGCGGGAGGAGTAATCCGAATAGTGTGTTTATAGTGCACTGCGTTAGGAGAAATGAGAGTTTTATAAGAACTTAGATCATATATATTACATGGATACCGCTATGTTTCCAACATATCACAGACATAAAAAAGAATCAGCATTTCTGT
>JARFOC010000144.1:370952-381562 GCA_031763485.1 Osmoderma eremita
ACACGGGTCTGTAATTTTCTTGTATGTGTTTGTCTCCTTTTTTATAAATAGGTGTTACTTTAGCAACTTTCAGTTCTTTTGAAAAAGTGCCCTCTTCTAAACATTTGTTGATTATTTCAGAAAAAGGCTCTGCAATTTCTGCACTAACTTTCTTTAACAAAGTAGCAGTCATGCCATATATGTCTTTAGTTTTCTTGTTCTTAATACCATCGTACAATAGAAACTTTTGAATCAGATTCATATGTTGAAATATAAGAACCGCCATCCTTTTTACCAAATGATTTACTGTTTTCAATTGGATTTGTTCTATTTTCTCGGATAGTACCGGTAGTTCACATATAAAGCCAGTGGTGCGCTTACGCACCAGTAAATATTTAAGTAAAATAAGATAAGTCAAATACATTTATTCTAAAATGTAAACAGCATATTATGGACGTAATAAAAATGGTAATACAGTTTCAAAATAAAATAAATTATTGTTTCGTTTTCGCACAAAATTATGACATAAAATTACATAGTGTGTGTATTAGATTTTGAGGCGTCACAGGATCTTTGATTGGGAATCAAATCAACAGTGTGGATATGTTGACTTTTCCAATACTAGTAATAATCACACCTGTAAACGGATATTGAAAATCTTAGCTGAACTTAACAAGAAAAAAAATCCTAAAATCTGCGGTGCGTTGGCGCACCACTGGGATAAAATGGGTTAACTGAAAGTAATTCGCTTCATCCTTGGGACTATGTAATATATTTCAAATTATATTCTACAACAAAGAAGAAATCTGTTATAGTTTCCGAAATATTTACAAAAATTTAATAACCATTCAAATCCTTGGGGGATCCCCAAAGAAATCAATTTAAGGGAAATTATAAATTGTATCGACAACAAAGTTCTTTGAAGCCCACCCCAAAACATCATTATTTTCCCATAATTATCGAAGCGGAAGCTTTGAACAAGAAAAGAGCAACAATGTTTAATTAATCATTTTCTTTTTGTGCTTGAATCTCATTCGTCATTCCTAATAATATTTAACGAGCGAAGTTTTATCCTCATCGACACCTTTTTTGCCTTTTCTGGGATAAAGAAGGAATACATAACTCCGGTGTTAGTTTGCGAAGAGAAGAAAGAACTTTTAAAAACCTGTTAATTTAATTGGAATTAATTTATATCGGTCAGGAAAATTTAAGAGGTAAATCTAAAATATTTATAAATCACGAATTTAAGGTACATAAGGAGATGTTATCCCTAATAAATTTAAAATCTATTTCAGATGTGCAAGTTAAAAACTACAAGGGATGTATTTTAGTTAAATTTCCACAATAACAAGGCATCGGTTCTGATTTACGTTTATCAAACGGTAGATTCTCGGATTCCAAAACTTTAATTCAATTAAATCCTGTACAAGAATACGCTAAAGTATCCGAATATGTGTATAGGGTAGTGCGTATTATTTTGTAGCGAACACAGACAAAATAGAAAAAGAATAAAAAGGGGGAGAAAACAAACGCGCGGAACAGAATGAGAAACAGGCTCATTTGAATGATAAATAACGGCCATTACTCTTTGGGAAAAAATTAGATCTGTCCGTATCCGAATAGATCCAATGATATCTAACATTTCTGCGCTCTCTAATTCTGATGTAAAGGCTGTTATCGCCGACTTCTAATTCGAGTTAGTATAATGGAAGCTGGGCCAGTTAGAATTGTACAATCTGCCCAAGGAAATCGCAAGTCCCATTTTATGCTACGCCACTGCGTGTATCTCCGGCAATTAATCAAGGTACCATGCACATACATAAGACGCGTATATAATATGTACACTAGGAGAAAAATACAGCCAAAACAAAATGGGAGATAAGGTTTACGCTTTAAGAAGCCAGAGTTCTTCAGTATTTTAGTAAAGAAATATTAATGAGTATACAAAAATCTAAGACGCTTTGGATAAGTATCTACATTCTCCCGTAACGAACCTTTGTAGTGTCGCTCAATATATTTCCGAAAACGTGGATGCGCGGGGGCAGGTCGACGTCATATATACAGACATGTCCAAAGCTTTTGACCGTATCGACCACGATATTCTGCTTAATAAATTACATTTATTCGGGTTTAGTACTCCTTTACTACAATTATTTCGATCGTATCTAACGGATCGATCTTTTTTCTTGTATCTTACAACGGCTTTTCGTCATGCTGTCGCCCAATCAATTCTGGCGTTCCTCCAGGGCCCAACTTAAGGCCACTATTATTTGCACTGTTCATTAATGATCTTCCCAGCCGTATAAGTAGCGAAATCCTATTATTTGTACGACTTACTTTTTTTTTAACTCGGTGAAATCTATTGATGACTGTCTTAATTTGCAAATAAATCTGGACCAAATTTCCAACTGGTGCAGAGTTAGTAGATTATCTATGAACACTCCTAAGTTTAGTCTCGTGACGTATAAAGACGAAATAAAAATGAAATTTCGGATTACAAATAAGTTCATTAATAAAAATTATAAACAAAAATATTTCTCAAAAACATAAAGGTAAAAAGAAGCAAACGAATTCTGAAAACTGAAGCAAACAGTAAAAACAAGATAGCAAAACAAATATTTTACCTAATGAAATAGAACATAATTTAAAAAAAGGAAAGCTGTAAAATGGTTATAGAAAACAAAGTAATTGTATAAAAGAAATAAATATAAAAGCAGCAACAGTTTTTTTAAATTTATTCATTTTTTGAGAACCGCTTTTATTTCGATTTCATTTGTCATTTTTTAGTGAAGTTATTTTCCTCTCTCCCTCACAAACATGCCTTTTCGAATCACCCAAGAATACTACTTTTATCCCCTATTTCCCAAATATATCTCTCGGCGCTGATTTCAAACCATTGCGGCTAACTAGGAAATCTGACTTTAATACGGCGTGGATCAAAGCTAAAAACACAAATTAGTAAAGTAAGCAACGAATCAAATCAATTCACTCCCACCTAGTGACTATCCAGAATCGATTTACTGTATGTTAGAATGCAGATACATTTTCGAAATGTCTTAAAATTGTCTATTCTCACCAGCTTTTTCTTATCTAAAATGCTAAGGAACATTTGCAACAGTGTAAACTTTATCTGCTTTTCTATTTTGTAATATAGAGGAAATGTTTGGTGTTTCTATTTTTTTACAACAAACATATCCTGTATAATACAAAACATACCTAGGTATTATTGAAGGGATATCAAATTATAGGTTAAATACAATTTATAAATCTTTCCGTTCAACATATAGTTACAGGAAATCATGGTGTGTTTAAAATGTGTTATTCCTTTGATGTTTTATTATTTTTTATTGTTGCTTTTATCAGGAATATTCGGACTACGTAGAGAGCCGACAAAGAAATCCAAATGCTATTTTTTGTTATATATATATGCGATTCAATCCTCACAAACGGCAGTCACCTAGGTCTAGCGGGGTTGTGTGCATGCTAGAGCTAGGTCTTTGTCCAACTCGCACTGCCCGGATACATTTTTCTCCTAGTGTACATAGTATATAACTTGTAGTTCGAGAAGCCCACAAAAAACAGATCAATTGTATTCTAGCTGTGGAAAGCGAAAGTAAATTGGTTTAGTGTATCCGCATTTGTATCTTGGTGCACTTAAAACTTTCTCCATTCGAGATAGTCAAGTTTTATTACTTAAACAATATAATATATAGGCCTATTACGATGTTAAATTACGGTTACATATTTTTATTAAGGTTAATGTCAATAAGATGAACACTGAAAACTAGGTCCTTTCCAAAGGCCAATTAAGTATTCTCCATTTAAAAAACGTTGAATTTGTACCTCAAAAACGACGAATTAACAAATATTTCTTTTAAATTTTTATGTTGCAGTGAATGTTTAGAAAGTCCAAAAAAAAAAACTCTTAAGCGAATTTAAATTACTTTTACTTTGCAAATGCAGCCCAATACTTAAATACCTGTCTGTATACAGTGGAGACGAAAAATACTTGTACATCCTTCAAAATAAAATCAATTTTACACGGCATAAAAGTAACGAGTTTTCCGTACCATTCCGGTAAAATGGATTTCTTCGAAATGGTATTTAAAGATGTCGCAAAAACGAAAGAAAAATATCAAAACTTTGACGCAAGATTAAAACTAGGTCAGTGCCTACCAACAACTATAAATCAATGAATGAGAAGGGTTTTAGACCTCCCCCTAGCCAAGTTTATTAGAACATTTAGTTTAAAACGTATTTCAGGTTCGTGTCCGTAAATAAATAAAACGAGGATCGTGACTTTGAAAATATCAGAAATCCCGTGGGCATAACGATATTAAAATCGTTACATGCGGAAGCTATACGAGATATAATATAAAGCCAAACCGGTCTAATTCCAATGACTTCGGTAATAAGCACGTATGCACTACGTACATAGCAACAGTAGGATGTAAAAGTCGAGAAATATTAGCTATCTTTTTACTTTTACACCTAGGTAACTTGCACAGGTTAACAACCTTGGAGAGAATAATAAAACAAATATTGTGTATAAGTGATTGTTGCACTAAAAAGGTGATTATGCTAACAACTCTTAAATGTTTCAACGAATGTAAAATTGCGATGTCTCGATTATCAGATTCGGTTACGTTTGAGTAATTGCATTAACTCAATGTTAGCCTACACAACACAATGTGAAGCGACAAACAACAAATCGGAAATCGAAACAGTTCTAACTGATATTTAATCCTCGATGAATGGATTTTAGATTTGGAACGGAAAAAAAAGACTAGAATCAATAAATCCCAAAACGCTCCATCTTTCCTAAATTTGAAACCGGTTGTGATTGATTAGCCCTGCATTATCTTCATTTCCCTTTCTCCCGCCCGATTGTTTTTATAACCGTGAAAAGATGGCGGGCCACGTCATCATTTTTTTTTTCAAATCGCATCTCCTCGAAAAATGGGAAACGGGGGGATCCCCTCCGTTGAAAGGGGCAATCGGGCAATTTTGCTAAACGTTTCCGGAGGAAAATATCGAAATTAGGATCGTTGTCGATGACTAAGGGGACACAATTTAGTTGGGTTTTACACGGATGGTTTGGAATCTTTAAATAAAATTCTTAGAATTTGGACAACACTTAAATATAAATACTTCCAGACTTATTTTGATTTTTGAAGTTCTAAAATGTCTAATTAATCCAGAAATATGATTTGCAATTCTTACTATTTGAAATTATAAAATCAAATTCGAATTAAAATAGTTAAAAACGTAGCTAAGCAGGTGTATTACTGGTGCAATAAAAAGCACACCGACTGCAGCCATGGAGACCATACATCAGGGGGGAGGCAAAATGGGAGCATGTAGGCTAATGTGCAATGGTATTTGGAAAGCTGGGAATATCGTAGGGCATACCAAAATAACAAGGGGTTGTTGAAAATCCCGTGTTAGATATAAGCTGCGATCCGATGATTCCTAAACTCTCCTGCAACAAACCCTTCGAAGTCATGACAGGCTGGGAGGGATGGAGACAAAGGCTGAAACGAATATCGCAGCAGAATCTGGAACACAAACGGATCTAAAACGAGCAGAGGTTCGAGGGCAAGGGTATGCGGGGGGGAGGCCAGAGCGAAGACTACGCGTACCCCTGGGAAAGCACGCCTCCGTGCCTCAAACTGAAATCTGTGCAATACAAACCTGTGCTGGCTTAAAGGCATTGGTATCTTATCGGATATCTTCCAAGCTACTATGGAACTGTCTGCAAGACCTTCAAAGCCTTGCGAAACTCAATACAGTCAAGCTGATGTAGATGCCGGGGCATGGGGGGATTGTAGGCAAAGACCAGACGGGCCAGCTAGCAAAGAAGGGATCCGAAATGACCTTCATTGGACCTGAGCCAGCTTTCGGAGCCATCAAAGCTGCTGCGCGTGGTGCGGTAACTTAGTGGGTGATTAAACAACACCAGAAACACTGGCACCATGTAGCAGGACAGAAACACAGCAAATAGATGATGGGGAAACTATCAGAACATTTGGCAGCTGACATACTGTCTCTTAGCAGAACGCAGATTAGGGTGATGACGTGTCTACTTACTAGACACGGCAACCTAAGGAAACACCTATACAGAATGGGGGAACCACTGTGCAGATTACGCAATGAAGAGGAGCAAACAGCCTCTGACATTATTTCTGAATGCTACGCATTAAGGCACCAGAGAAATCAGGTGCAATAGACACACTGCGGAGCATGCCGGAAAAGGATTTGATCCACACACTACTAAACCTTGTCAGGGGGGTAGATCTGGAAAGCTGGTAGATCAAGAAGCAACCGAATGCAGACCGCAGTGTTAAGGGATGTGAAAGACTTTGTCTTCATTGGGGACTAAATCAATCAATCAGTCAATCAAGCATGTCCAAAACGGATGCATTCCATTAAAAATTGCGCCAAAACGAATTTACCCACACCCATCATTACACAATTACCTGCTCCTCTTTTAGACGTTTTACTAATTCAGGCAAACATGAGACGCCTTCTCTCTGAGCAGTAGATTTTCCTTTTATATTCATCATTAGTGTAGTAGAACCGAACGTTTTTGTAGTTAATTAGCCTGTGAAGCCAACTGGAACCGCCATTTTAATAGTTAAAGATGGGCTCCTGCCCCCACTACTTTATTTGATTACCTTATTTTGTGCTTCGGGAGCCTTCCTCGAACGGAGCAGAGAAAAAGCGTCTCTGGCACGCGAGATTTCTCCCGTCCGGTCACGAAATAGTAGACGGACAATTTAATTCCATTTCTGCGAATAGGAGAAAAACGAAAAAAACATCATTGCCGACTTGATTGATCGCTAGGGGAGCAAAAAAGACTCGGACTCCAGTGCACAGTAAAAATATTTGTTCGTAGTAACGAAATATGTTGGGGATTTGATACATTTAACACACGAATACGTTTCGACAACAGCGCTTTGCTTCATTTACTTATGAGGAGCAATAAAAAAGGGAAGGGGAACAGATCAGTTCGTGGAAATGTTTATGGAAAAATTATAGTTATACAAACTGCTACACAATCGCTTTAAAAATATGGGCAAATACTAGAAGCAGAAATATTTATCTCCGAATGATTCGTTAAAATTTAACCTTAAGGTGAAGCCAAGTTTTCCGCATTACATTTCTCTGAGATCATTCTTTATTTATTGGCTTTCCAATTGTAATTATAACCTTTAGGAATGCGTCTTGCGAAACGGCCAATCCCTTTCTTCTGCGAAAAATCTGCAAGGCAGGTTGCATACATTTCTTTGTACATTTTATATGACACGATGCATAATAATCTGATAGAGAAGATGTACATGATTCTGTACTGAATTATGCAGGGTGTCAAGCAGGCCTCTATCAACACTACAATACAATGAAGAAGTTAGAGTTGCAAGAATCGCTTTATTTAATGCATTCGTTTTACATATTTTGGTAAATACTACCGACTTCACGAAATCCCTCTCAACCAGTATCAACAGTACTCCCCAACACGGCAATAAAATGAAGAAGTTGGACAAATCAACTTTGCAAAAATCTTTTCTTTCTTATTCTCAGTGCATTCGTGCAATATATCAGGTAACCAAATAAGTCGTGCGATGTTCCATGATAAACTATAAATATTTATTAGGAAACAATAATACACTGTTATTCATCGAAGTAATTACCATCACACTTAAAGACCTTTTGCCAATTGACATCAATTTTTGTATGCCGGTATTGTAGAACTCTATAGATTTTGAATCAAAAAATTGACGGACTCCATTTATCACATCAACTGGAGTCTTGAACTGTCTATGCTTCTACAGTTGTCAAGAGGCCAAAAACAGATGGTAATCTCTTCGCGATATGCCAGAATATAGAGGGTGTGGTAAGACTTCTCAGCCAAGTTCAGACATTTTTTTCCCGGGTCACACTTGCAGTACGCGGCCTAGCGTAATTCTGTGAGAATACTACTTTCTTTCGAGAAAGAATTTATTCGTTGCCATTTTCAGTTGTTTAAAACTAGAAATTAAACAAAAAAACACGAAAGGTGTATATATCCGATAAAAGAAGGGTTCATACTAAAGTAGATGAGAGATAACAAACAAGTGCTATCGATGAACACCTTAAAAAATATTCATGGCACTCTACTCTATACAAAAACCGAACTTATTTGGTTACCTGATATGTTATCTGAATCTATAATTACAGTAAAGTGACTACTACCGACTTCGACTATAACCAATTTAATAAAAAAATCAATTGCAACCCAAACGTTATCTATTTCGTATTTTATAATTACGAAATTGAAACAGAGAGAGCTATCGAATAGTCGATAGTTCGAAATTCGAACCAACTTCTCACATTATATTAAACCAGTCCAGTTTCAATCTAAGTTTATAACACAGAATACAATTACTTTGACTGGGAGATATATGTATCCGTTGAAAATCGGACACGGTAGAGTTTGCAGATTAAAGTTCGAGACCTGGAGAAAGCTGGATTTAAGGTAAAACTTGTTGAAATGCGTCGTTACGTAACTGTAGCGTAATACCATAACGTAACCGCGTAAGATAACCATAACTATTTCAACATTTGTCCATAAAATAATAGGATACGGTACGTTAAAGTTAAAAAACTAAAACAAAAATACCCTTACCACCTTAACGAATGAAGAACTGTAGATACGTATTTCGGCAACTAAGTTGCCATCCTCAGAAGAATCCACAAAGGAAAATAATGTTAGACGTAGTATCCTGGAAGATATGCACTGCACTGCATACCCTGGAAGATGCAGTGCAACTACGTGTAACATTATCTTCCTCTGTAGATTCCACTGACAAGGGACGATTCCGGAAATTCAAAAAAATATGAAACTTTAGAGGTAGAGGAAGAGTTTTAAGCAAAAATTGTTTGTTTAAACTAGTTTTTTTTTTATTAAGCCGACGAGGAAAAACACTCAATATATCAACATCTTTACATATATTTTTCTTGGTAGGTGAACATGTTTGGGATTAATAATAGGTAATAGGGATTGGTTGATTGTGTAACAGAGTTTTAGTTACATTATTGAAATTAATTTTTAACTCTAACAAAAATATATGTAAAATATTGATATATTGAACTTTTTTTCTTGTTTGCTTAATAAAACTTATTCAAACAAACAATTTTTGTCTTAAAACTTTTTCTCTACCTCTTACCGTTAGCGAGTTATGCGAATAGGGAAAAAAGAATTTCCCATTTTCAAAAATTCATTTCACTCACTCAAAGTTCTTTTTCCCACAGAATACCAAAAATTGCGTAGTACACACCTATGATCTACATTTTTCATAATTTTTACAAAAATTATGAAACTTGGGGGGTTCGGAATCGCCCATTGTTTATTGTTGAAATACGTATCCAGAATTCTTCAGTTTTTAAGGTGGTGAGGGTATTTTTTTTAATTTTAACATTTGTCCACGTTTAAAAAATCCTGAATTCGGAATCGTCAAGTAGTAAAAGAAGTATTTAATTTTGCTCTTAAAGACCACATCTTAATTGAAACACTCACCGGTACAATTAACCGCCCACTTTGTAAAATTACAAATATCTAACATCTTTTTTGCGTCAAAAATACAACGACCCAACGCGAGTGGATTGAAGAATACCAACAATAATTAAGTTCGAGCATTCTTTGAACTACTTGTATACACCACCATATTTAAATCTAACGTTGAAGATATTGACGCCCTCTTTGCCACCGACGGGATCGAAAGAGAAATCTTCAGATGTGTCATGAGTGGAGAAAGGTTTTCTGTTTTGTTGGTTTAGGCCTTAGGTTTGATGAGCCCGCAGCTAGGCCAGAACGAGTAAAGGAGAACGCACTAGAACCAATTAATGAAATTTTTAATATTTTTTTTTGACAACTGCAAAAAAATATTTACACCTGGTGCCAACATATGCGTAGATGAAACGCTTGTTGGCTTTAGAGGAAAATGTAGATTCCGAACGTATATTCCGAATAAACCTCGAAAATATGGAATCAAAATTATGATTGCGACGGACGCTAGAAACCATTACGCCTATAATGCATATGTTTATACGGGGAAAGACTCGGACGGAATTGGTCTCTCTAATCAAAATAAAAAGCTCAACAAACCCACACAGTCTGTCATACGACTAGTAAAGCCACTATATGGAACAAACAGAAATGTCACAGCCGACAACTGGTTTTCCTCGGTAGAGATGGTTGAAGAACTCAAATCAAATGGTTTGACTTATGTTGGTACGTTACAAGTCAAAACGACAGATACCACCAGAATTTTTGGCAAATAAGAAGAGGTAAGTTGATTCAACTCTATATGGTTTTATCAAAATTATGACACTCGTTTCCCACGTTCCGAAGAAAAGTAAATCTGTCATTTTGTTATCATCTATGCATCATTGTCGAGCTACTGATTCTGATAGCAATAAGTCAGAAATAATTACATATTATAATTTATCTAAGAAGAGAAGACTACAATGTACAGTTCATCAAGATAGACTAGACGTTGGCCAATGTTTTTTTTTAACTTCTTGACATAAGTACGGTCAATTCATTTGTATTATATAACTGTTATAAAAATAACTCGACCGTGTCTAGATTT
>JARFOC010000144.1:390145-401808 GCA_031763485.1 Osmoderma eremita
ATGCTTTGCAGTCCAATGCAATGCATTCGTGACTTAATAATACTCGTTAGTATTGTTGCTGTAAATAAAGTGTTTGAATGAGTATGCAAAAAAGATTTACTAGGTGGAGTATATTATTTTTTCGCGGGGAAATTATAGTTTATAGTATATTATTATACTATAATATTTAAATTAGCAGTGCTATTAAAATAACAATTTTTTATTGTGACATAATAACTACTCAGTTGAATGTAAACGCCAATTAATCACGTGGGGAAGACGTCAATTCATTTGCAAAACATTGGCGGAAAATTTTAAGGAAAAGTTATTTTAATATCTGCTTGATCATGGCAATTATCTGCGACAATTAACGAGTGTTATTTCTAACTTTTCTGTTCGGGATTCCCAAGGGTAATTATTTTAAAAATGTTTTAATTAAATATTATTTGAAGAGTGGTCGACAATTTCGGTTTGAACATGATTCTTCTGTTTAACACTTAATTGATCGAATAAGTAAATTTGGGAAAGTCTTAGGGCAATGAAACCACAATCCCTATAAAAAATGAGTAGTGAGTAAATTTAAATATAAATACAAATCTTTTTCTGAATTTTCCTATTTATTTTGGAATTGATAATAATAAAACTTTGAGGGAAATATCTGATTTTGTTTCAAAAAGCTGGGGAACCGATGGGGGACGCCGAATTTACTAATAGGGCTCGTAAGTCAACAAGATTGTATTAGCCACTGAATAAATCTATTCTATGCCACAAGCAAATAGTAGTAAAGTAAAAATGAAGGTGCAAAATAGTCCCAATAATAACTTTTGCAGTCGGGAATTGGATAATGCACAGAAACCAGAAGCTAAAATTGAGGCCATAGATCATCATGCAACATCTAAGGGAAATAGCAGGAAAAACTAAATGGAATAAGGTAATGAACGAAAATATCAGGCAAATTACAAAAGAACACCAACTATCATAAATGAGACTCAGAAAAAGCAATTGGTATGGTGTAGCCATATATATTAAGAGTGAGCCCAGAGAGAATAATAAGAACAATAAAGGAAGTGGGCAAATCAAGGAAATACGGAGGGAGGGGGGAGGAGTCTACCAGGGATACGCTGGACAAATAGGAGATGTAGAAAGAAATAAAGGGGAAACAATAGAAGAGATGAAAGTACTAGCATGGGATAAGACTTGGAAAACTTGGGTACAAAAGGACATACACTTCTAATCCGACGCCTGAACCAGGGATGGATAGTCCACTCTACCCGCCATCTTGGTTCAAATTTTATTTTTTTGAAATAATGCGTCAAAGCGTAACGCGCACTGGCACTTGTGCCTGAGTGTCGTTTATAGGTTGTGGACTATTTCCTTTTGCTTGCTCTTACCTGTGGTATTGTTGAACTAATATATTTTCGTTTGAAAAGGAATCGGAAAGATAAGATACCTATAATATATGATTTTATATCCAGTTGTTACAACCAAGTGTGTTTTAATATATGTTTAAGATGCTTAATATATGTTTAAGATGCGTAAGTATGGGTGATGAATGTTGGTCGTGAGGATTTAAAAACATATTCAGTAGAGCATATGCACCGAGCTTCAGAGTTTGTGTTGAACAGTTTGAAGAAAGTTGCAGGCTTATCAAAAAATCCTCTCACGAAAAATGCGATTCCTACCAATTTTTTTCAGAGTAAATATTTATTTACGGATAATTACAACAACCTAGAAAAGCAGTTATTTGAATCAAGATAATGAATGTGGTCGTATACCTTACATTTGTAAACATGTTACCACTTAGGAGTATTAAATATAACAACAGAGATTGTACCATTACAATTTCTCACTTTTTTTTTGATATTAAGTTTAATTTAAATCCTTATAAATACTAGTTTTTATTAATTTAGTTTCAGAAGTAGACGCTGCGATACAATCTCCCACAGCGACTTTCCATAGAAGCAGAAAATGTAAAATTTTTAGGTATTTATATTATGTATTTAGCTTACACACATTGACACATTACATATTGACAAGTGCATTTGCATTAGTTAGTAAATACTTTGAGCAGTTATTATTTGAATAATTATAAAGCGAATCATTTGTCGCCTTAATATTAAAGAACTCAACATATACACAATATTTATCCACGTTTTTAAATTTGTGTTTTTAATCTTATTACAGAATCTCCAATTCCATCAACTTCAGCTTCACCACATTCGTGTGTTGCGAGTGCCATTGACTGCTCAGGTATTTATTGTTATTATTATAACCTAGTAATTAATCATCCAGACAGTGATATTAGTTAGCAAACGTAGACAAATTATAGACATTATATTTATTATTTGCTGTTGTATATAAGAAGGTGCTGCAAATTAGGAAGATGCTTGTTTAGTTACGGCAGTTATTTACCAATTTATTAATATTAACTTTTCACACATATTTTGTTAGTTCATTGAAGAATACTAGATATACCTTTCAGTGTTTTTAAATTTAGCAAAAATTATATTAGTGACAGCTTTAACTAAATAGTTTGTAACTGAAAATATTTTTTTTACCTTTTCTAGACGTAGCTGCGCAAACATATTCTCCACTAACTTCAAACTAACCTCAAGCAAGTTTTCAAAACAGAAACAATAAATAACGAGATTGAAGAGGCGGTTGAGGAAGAGAGCACTTTCTCTCTTCCTCTTCAGCAGAAAATCTGTGAAGAAGACACTTTTGCAAGGACCGTTTTTCTACGGGAATTTATAATTTTGTTAACGCGAATCTATCACTTTGTAAGACAAAACCGAAAGGTTTTTAGGATATTCATCAGAATTCAAACAGTTTGCTCTATTTTTTCCTAAAACGTAAACGTATAACTCTTCGAGGAATCAACGTAGCTAGATGTATAAGCAAAGCTTTACTGGTGTAAATTATCATCAATACTTAAATAAGATCTTCACCTTTTTAAGAAAATTAAAATTATGAACAAAGACGGCAGAGGCATAACTACTTCAATGAAATTTATTAAAGCGTGACAGGTAACGATTCAGGTGTTTTTAAGTGTTTTTTTAGGTGTTTTGTGGGAACTCCTCAACTGAACAAATGTTTCGCAAAGCATTCGTGTGATGTATGTGCCAAAAATGTTTTCTCACAAAGAGATTCAACTCAGACAAATTTATTTGTATATTTCAAAGCCTTTGGAGATGACGAAACTTTTGCTAAAGTAATAGTAAAAAATACCCCTTACCACCTTGTTGAGTAAAGAACTCCGAATACGTATTTCGGCAACTAAGTTGCCATTCTCAGCAGAAAACATCAACATTGTTGATCAACAATGTTGATAGTGGCGTTCTAAGAACAGGATTGTTCTCGGAGTGCTACGCCTGATATTATTTTTTCCTTTGTGGTTTTCTGCTGAGGTGGCAACTTAGTTGCCGAAATGCGTATTCGGAGTTATTTACTCAACAAGGTGGTAACAGGTATTTTTTACTTAATTTTATTTTAAGCCACCGTATCGTATACCTAACCTACATTAATAGTATCGCCAAAAGAATTTGTTAAATACATCGTTTTTGTACAAATATGCAAAAAAAAGCAAATCAAAGAAGTTACTCTTGACCATCCTTGTTTTAGGCTTTCTAGTGATTATCTTTTGTCTTTATATGTGCGATTAAGGATTCACTACACTTTCAATTTCTAAATAAATGTCACCCAAAAATTACAAATTAATAAATTTACAATATGTAACTTATTGTATATATAATTATTGTATTGTTATATTAAATTATTTGGGTTGAATCATAACCATATATACACAATTGAGATAGTAATTATCCCAAAAATTATATATAGTTTTATAGTTATTCTTATCCCATTCTTTTTTCCATTTTTTAGCTTGCCTTGACCAGTTATTATAAACTTTTGTAAATTAGTTAATTAAATTATACCATATTTTTGTTGCTTCTTTAATAGGGAGAAAAGAAATTGAATTTAAAATATTTCAGAATATTAAAACACGAAATCCTATTAGTATTCATATTGACGGGCCATGATTCATACGCAAACCTAAACGCGGTTCCAATCCCAAACCCTATACCTCTGCATTTCTGTACCACTCTTATATATGTAATCTAAATCCCTTTTACCTTTACAATGTGGGGTGATAGTTCCATTGTTAGTTATAAAATAGAAAAATAAATAAAAATACTTACGCGTATTAGTCATGACAATACTCGCTACAACCGCGAAATAAATTCATAACACACGACGAGTAAGCGTGTCTTATGTAGAAACTGAGACGCAACTGAGAGAAAACAGTCCAAACAAAATGCGCAACGTGAAAGTTGGTAAGTTTAAACATAAGAGTGCTTGCTTGCTGTTTTAACTATGTAGGAGCTGGAAATGTATGTAGGTACATAGAGGAAAGAGAAATAAATGAAAGGATATTCCGGTGGTATTAACAAATAACTTATCGGCAAGATATTTTTGAAATACAATTTTCAGGGACACAAAAATCGTCTGTAAATCTTTGTCGACACAATATATCTTATGTATGTATATTGTTTCGCTTGTAACAAGACTGTCATTTTTTAAATTATATTATAGATCGTTAAACGAATTAGGCAGGTAATCAACGTCATTACGTCTATAAAAAGGCTTGGTGTGAACAACAATTAGAGATAAATATCAATATACGCTAATCCAGCGGTTCTCAACCTTTTCTTCCTTTGGGAGATACCAAAGTATGTTCCAAACTTTCGCGACAGCCCTACATGTGATTTTTTACCTAGGTGCAAAAAAGCCAACACATAAAGTACATCCAATACTTTTTTTTAGTAGAACGACTATGAGATACAAAATTTAAAATTTATTATGTAAGACTCTTAAATAGAAAAGCATAAACATAAAAAAAACGTATGACTATTAAGCAGGAACATAAAGAATAACTATTAATATTTGGAATCTACAAAGACAAAACACTTAAAACTAGTGAGATACCTGTCCCTTGCGTCTATGTGCGGACAAACTCTTGACAAACACACTCTCATTTCGCCGTCAACATCGACGAGGTGAGACCTGTACACAGTGTTCGGAAAGCCCGAAAACGCGGACAAAAATCAGATCTCTACAAAGTTCGATATAAAAAAAAAGAAATTGTAATTATAAAGATACATTTACATATATGCGCAGAGATGTGTATGTTTTCAAAACCAATTGCTGACATGGTAGCAAGTAAAAGAAAAACAAGATAAATATTTTTAATGAAAAAAACTTAGGTACCTACTTATCTATGCAACCACCAAATATATAGAAAATGTAAATGTAATAATAATTTAAATAATCCCTTACTTACTTATAATTATAATGTAAGAAATAATGAGTTCGTAAGTGGATATTAATAACCATCATTAATTAACCGATGTCTAAATGATACGGGGTAGGAGGAAATGAGTTTATAAATCTTAATCGCTATCGCTTTCTGAACTTGGCAACTGTGCTTCTGTTCCTTCAACTTCATCTTCCATTTCTTGGGTGTCAATCATCGTTTCTAGAAATCTTCTCTTTTTTCTTGTTTTCTAAATTTGAGGAGGTAAATTAGCTCGTCGGGGAAATCTGTGCGCTTTCGTTGCTTTGTATGTGATAACGATATTATAACAGGATCTGAACATATCAGTAACCTATTTAAAAGGTCGCGAATTGTATGTTCTCTGGACGATTTCCAAGAAAAATGCTCTGTGTACTTTCTAAAACCTTTGTTTCTTGCGTCTTGTATCTCCTCAGAAAGTAACCCAATAGGAAGGTCTACGGACGAAACTATTAAATGTCTATGAATTAATATTTTATGCACAGACCTCGGCATGTAAAACCATTCATATTCTTTCGTATACATTTTTGCCACCTCTTCAGTATATGCTTTAAAAGTTGTTGCATCTATTTTTTCCCACAAGATATTGCTCTCAAAATGATCGCAAATTTGCGTATAATTTCTTCTGAAATTCTCGTAATTTCGGCACAAATACAGGGATTCTTAAAAAATGTTCGAGCCGTATTACCATCATTGCTGGTTCCACCTACTTGTTTCGATGCATCATCAATTAAGCCCAAGCGTTGTTGTATTATTCTTTTTCTTACATCAACTATTTTCTTGTCCTCATTCTTGACTTGCCACTTTCTTACTATTTTTCTATCTTCTTACTATCAAATTTTTGAAAAATTTTGGAACATATTTTTCGAGCCCGACTGCTAAGTTGTTGCATAACTTCTTGGTTGCCTGTTGCTTCAAACAAATTCCCCAATTCCTGAATTAAGTGATCGATTTGCACTTTTCGACCTTGCCCTTTATTGTCATAAAGAATTTCAAAAATTCTTCCCACTGACATAAATCTTGCCATATTTCTGTAAATAACAGGTTTGTTTTAACAATTTAGAATTTAACAGTAGAAAAGGGTGTGGATTTATTATATATTTTATTCTAGGTAGCCATATTTTGTTAATTTTCTCTACAATGAGCGAAAATTTTTTGGTAGGCAGAAACTATAGATTATTGACTACCATTTACAAAAAAAAAAAATAGGTCGGGATTATGCGGGACTTCTTTTGTAGGCCGACGCAAACTTCAGTGAAAAGAAAAAAGCCAATTTGCAAACCGTTTAATTGATAATATCTAAACATATATTTGACTTTTAATTCTATAATTATCAACTACATACATGTACACGATTTGTAGAAAAAAACTCGTAAACGTACACTTTTCATACACTTTGAAAACGCTTAACAAGTCTTCACTCTCCAATGAACCAGGCAGTATGAATCAAAATGAACTTCTAGTTCCCAGGACTCCCTTAAATACAACTGGGGAAGAGGGTAATTATTGCGGATTACTAGTAATTAGTGTGTGCTGTGTTAATCCCCATTAAGCAAATTACGCTATTTACATATTGAAAATTTGTATTTTTGTCCGGCTTTTCTAAAATTCCGAACACTGTCCTGTAGTCACATTTTATATTCTTCTATTTAGAGAATCCAGACTCGCACAAGTAGGACGTTGAGAATGGCAGAAGAAGAGATATTGCTTTATTCGCGATATCCGGATATTCACTTCTGATGGATGTCCAAAAAACATCGGGAGCATTTTCTTTAAATTTCGATTGCAGGATTGCACGATGTCGGAAAGATACACAAGCTCAGCACACTGAACGGGGCTTTTCAGACATTCACAATAACCAAACTTATTATCAATAGTTTCAAAATATGCAAGTAATACCTCGTCCTTAAGTTGTAGAACTCTGGTATTTTTCCTTTGGAAAGCCGACGGATTTTGCTGTGGAATAACAACATTTTATGATCTGCACCCATTTGTTTAGAGAATTTCTAAAACACTGGCGATTTTACAGAACGAGTTTTTACATAGTTGATAATTAAAACAACCGTTCACCCAAACGATCTTCGTCCGTAGTGTTCGCCATTAAAGTCTCTCTATGTAAAAGGAAATGAGTAGTTATTACTGATGAGTTTTTATTCCGCACAAAAGGTAGAAACCCCTTTTTATTTCCTGTCATTCCAGCAGCGCCATCAGTACATAGCAATGCAATCCGTTCACTTGAATCCGTTATTTTGAAAAAACTGTCAACAGCAGCAAATATATCATCTCCAGTGGTTGTTGTTCCCAGTTCTCCATAAAATAGGTATCGCTCAATAATATCTGATCCGCAAACAAATCTGAAAAAATAACAATTGGGCTCTTGCGGAAATGTCAGTGCTTTCATCCAACTGTAGAGCAAATTGCTGTGCTGCAAATTGTTTGTTCAGTTTTCGATAACATTACTTTGAATATCAAGTGACATGTCTTTAATGGGCTGATGAACTGTACCATTTGACAGAGGTACTTTTGAAATTTGTTCAACTGCTTTCGGTCCCAACATAGTAGCAACAATTTTTTTTGTTTCTTGGCATGAATGATGTTAAGAGGGCTCTATCTGAGAGCTGTATTCGTTTTTCCATCATGGCAGAAGAGGCTTGAAAGGAAGTATACAGACGTTGAAAATATTCTCGTTTTTGAGAGACGCTGTGGTGGTGTCGCTCCAAATGCCTTTTCAGCTTGTTAGGTAACATAGACTCATTTAACAACACTATGCCGCACCCCAAACATTTCGGTCTAGGTTTGCGCTTCTCGTCTGTCCATGTAAATCTAGAATTAATGTTCTCATTCGAGTATTATTATATTCATCTGCATTCTCCTCAGATGTAGAAGAGCTGCCGATGTCTGAGAACGTCTAAGGCTTCAGTTTTTCTTATTACAAATCTATTCATGATGAAAAGAGCGCACCAGCAACTAGCAAACACACGAAACTATTAAAACTTGTATAAAATTGTACCAAGCAGCGAAACTAAAGCCAGCCGACGACTGATTACTAACAAATAAAACGACTGAGAAGTTGACATCGATTCTGTTATATATATATAGCGAACTGAAAGAGGAATAATCCAGAATTTCCGGAAATCCACATTGAGTATTCACCGACATATTTTACTAACGCAGCCGACAAAATTCTTTAACGGCGTCCGGGAAGACAAAGGATCAAAGGATACCGCCCGCCGCAAAAATGGCACTTTTCCGGTGAAGATTATTTCTAAAATTATAGTTGAATGCAAAAAAAGAACATATAATTACTATTATAGGATATATGCTTAAATACATATAATCACGTATAATGATGAGCGCTCTCTTGCAAATTGGGCTACTCCATGAAACGATTTGACGCAAACTTTTTTACGTTCTAGAATCTAGAACGATATCTTATCTGAGGGAGATTAGAAGACATTAAAATCTAGCAACACACCTGACATGTATTCGCGGCACACCAATGTGTTGCGGCACGGCGACTATTGAGAACCGCTGCGCTATATCATTCATTGAGTTCGGACATTTAATAGGAACTGTAGGTGGCGCAAGAAGTTTTCAAAGGATATCTGCCGAGTACTTTGCGAAATAAACAGAGTCATTCTTCTCTTTATTTTCATTTAAAAAACCTATAGTTATAAATAAAAAATAATTATTTGAAGGTGAACATGTTATTTGTGTTGGTGTATAAGCAAATTAGTATTACCGAGCTTTCTTTTGCTAAACTAACGATACTATAAGTATTCAGGCTTCTAAAAAAGCAATACTGAATCGACAATGAAAATGACACAACTCTTACCTAATCCATCTATCACATTTCATATTCAAACAGGGCCACAATGTACAATATATTGTAATCATGTTGCATAATATTTGTATTAATGAATGGTAATAATTATGTCATGAGTGGATAATATGGTTTACTCACCTAATTTGCTCAGATATTTATCTTCATCTTGATCTGTATATCTTAAGGTCTTGGGTTCCGTTGTATAACTTAAATTAGATAGATAGATTGATGATAGATAGATATTTTATTTCCATATAACATAACACATGTATTGGTATTGTTAAACAATTTAATAATAGAGAAAAAAACTATATATGTATATGGTACATTACAACACATTAAAATTTCATATTAAAATATTTGTCAAACGTATATATGTATTAATCTTGACCGTAGCATCTGCTTCATTTTCAACCTAAATTACTTATCTTCCATTATTTTTATTTCATCTGATAAATGGCTTCAAACTATTTTGTTCTTTATATAGTTACTTGTGGTGTTTTTAAAATGTCCTTCAACTAAATTTACAAATTTTGATGATAATTGACACATTCTCTCGGTAATAACCTTCTTTATATATTATCTGAACATAGATCGCAAACATGTTATCTCCATCTTTTAATTCGGTACTTAATTTTGATGATCTAATGATATCCAATTGCCTACTTTATTTTATTTATTTATTAAATGTATTTAAAATTATTCCTGAAATGTTGGCAGGTGGTATACGAGGATTGTTCGATTAGTCTTTTAACTGAAACCATTACAATATATATGTACGCGGTAAATGGGCAAATAGTTTTCGCACAATGTATGGGATAATTGTCTGAAAACATGTTCATTTCAGCTTTGTTTTATCTGTTCATAATTTAAATAAATTTTCAACTTTTGAATAAATTGTATTTAATTTGTGATTGATGAGTGAATCAATTATTAAAGAAATATTTGGTATAAATAATTGTTTTCTTTCTCTCCATACGAATTTGATTATTTCAAAAATAGGAAGTTACAGGTAAATCCCTTACTGGTGTATAACTGATTGCCTGCTATGGCACTAATGCATTAACAATTCACTTACAATGTTACACACAGGAAAAATGTAGATATGTGTAATGAAAGGAACGATATCTCAACAAAGAACACAACAAAGTATTGCTAAAGACCTTGGAGTTAGCTAAAACGTGATGTCTAGACTTTGGAATCGCTTTTTTGGTAACTGCAAATGTTCGGTGAAGAGAAGTACAAAGTCGGCCAACATCAACAACACAGGGAGACGGTCGATACCTGTCGCAACTGAGACGTAGAAATCGTACTCTTAATGCGACCCACTTTCGAAGTGAGTTTAGGTATTGTTGACACTGGAAGGCTATTATCAACGCAAACAATAATAACACATTTGCATTGTCTCCCTTATATCTCCGAGAATACTTGGTTTATATTCTTCTTACTGCAGAGTATAAAAGAGCTCATAGAATGTGGGCTAGAATATCAATTGGCGTCATAATAAGAGCTCGAGTAGTTGACTCTTTATTGTAGTAATGGTTGTGTAGTGGTTCAGAGACGACTCCAGATTTATATTGCAGCCAGAGAATAGATGTATTCTGATTTGGCATATATTCGGAACACGCAATATCTCACAATTTGTCCAGGAAGGGGCTCAATAAAGGGGTGCTGGTGTGATGGTGTAGGCCAGGATAAACACTTGAGGGCACACCGACTCTTATTTCGTACAAAATGGAGCTCTCATTGGATGATATTCTGCGACCCATTCTTCTTCCGTATGCAGCAGCAGTGGGTGAACAATTCGTTTCTAAGGACGATAATGCTCGGTCTGATCGAGAAAACAACGTGAACAACTGGTTTCATGAAGTTTATATAGAGAGAATGCACTGGCTGGTCAATTCCCCAAATTGTAATTCAATGAAACGCACTTGAAATCCGTTGGAAAAAAATATGCCATGTATAAGGAAGGAATGGGGTATGATTGCCCACTAAAAGATGACAAGCCTTTTTAGCTGTTCGGAGTGTCGTTAATCTATATTTTTTTTGATAAATTATTGCAATAAAACTTCGACTTTAGAAGAAGTTAAATGCGCAGCTTTAAGCATTAAAAGTGGCAGGGCTCCTGGACCTGATAGGATTCCGCCTGAAGCAATTAAAATCGTTGGAAACTGTTCGACAGAGATGCTAGTCGGTGCCATGGATAACTTATTGAGAACACAAGAATTACCTGAAAATTGGAAGGTAGCCAAGGTTATATTAATACTAAAAAGTGGAAAACCTCCTGAACATGCTGGTTCCTACAGACCCCTTTGTCTACTAAACACCTTAAGTAAGTTTTTAGAAATGCGTTTGAAAAACAGAATACTTGAAGAATTTAGGGAAAGAGGTGACATCAGCACCACTACGGAGTTCGGAAGGGGAAATGAACTACCCAAGCAATCCAGACCGTGATGGAAATGTCCACGGAGCGCAGATATAAATGGTGCGTTTTAATCACAATCG